>JAFBJR010000504.1:2243387-2432784 GCA_016785285.1 Brachirus orientalis | reverse complement strand
CTTTTATACAAACTCTGCATTCTGATAAATCTGTTTTTCTGTGTCACACACGGTATAATGAGATCCTCCTCATTTTTTCCCCCTTTGTAAGACATGCTAAGAGTTTCTCACTCCTTTGTCTGAATCTCCAAAAATCTGTGAGTTCAGTGAAAAAAAAAAAAAAAAAAAAGCTGGTACATGAATTTCTCTCTCTTTCTCTCTTTCTGTTACACAACCATCATCCAGCACAGCTCAAGAGCCTGTGCTAAAGGCTGAGAGAGTCCCGCATTTGCCAAGCAGGCTAAAGTGGACTTAACAGGGTGGAAGTGTGCTTCATGTAGAGATATGCTTTGCTTGCACAGACAGGAAATCTTCCTGCCCTTTCAAAATTACAGTGATGGGCTACTGTATTGTCCCCACAGCTCCTCTGTGATGTGAGATCTGTGCTTGAACAGCACGATCTCCAAGTCCTCATTGTCTACTCTCCTTCTTATGTAATTCCTGGAAACGAGTAACAGGTGTATTTTATTTTACCTTCACACCTGCTGTCTTAAGCGACAGTTTTTGTCAACGATCAGAATTTGTGCATTGTTTGCTTTCCTCATTCATGTGAGGCATTATTTTCACTCAGAGGGATATCTCTAGCTCCGCAGCTTTTTCATTTGAATCTTTTTAATCTCCAGAGAATCGCAAACTCGTCAGATTATTATGTGAAAAGCTACTTTTCCTGTGTAGTTCTCAATGTTGTCTCTTGTTTACCCAGAGTCGGCTTTGCTAATGGCAAAAAAAATAAATAAATAAAATATTTGTATTAGGAAAGAAATGAAGAAGAGAAACCCAAGGTTGCATTACATTTATCCACTGCCAAGTGTCAGCTCCTTTAGTCCTATCCTGGGGGCATGTGTGACCCAAGACACAGCAGTTCTGAAGATGAGTTTTCTGCCTCTGATTTTACCTCTCGTTGTTTCCTTCTCTCTCGTTTAATCTCAGGGTTTAACTTATTTCAGTTGTCATAATATTATTTAATTGCAAAGTGGAAGGAGCTACAGTTTAATGGCTACACAAATCTTTATACACATAAGAGACATAAGCATAAGCAGCCTGAAAAAATAAGCAGCCTAATAACAGGAGTGGGGAAAAGAAATCCAAATTCCGATATATCGTGATAATTTTATTTATTTTTTTTATTATATGTGATTTTCTACTTGTCTGATGAATGAAAACAGTTAAAGTAAACATCCCCAATTTACCTTGTGAAGTTGTGTGTATCGTTGTCACTTTTATTTGTAGTTTAATATGAAGACATTGTTTTGAAAGGCTTTATTCAATTTGGCCCAGTGTTTTATTTTAGTTTTTATTACAGCACTAGATCACAGAACACTGCGTAGACGAAGTTGGCCTGATTGTTTTTATTTTATTATAGGCCGAGGTATAGGCAGCCAAATGTACTGTAGTTGTTAACTTAAATAACCCCCCAAAAACCACTGTTTTATATGTGCCACTGCCCCGTTCAGTTTAGATAAATGTGACACTGACTTGATTTTGGAACTCAAAATCTCATTATTATTGTCTCAAGAAATTCACCATTCACTTGAGCTTTTGGGAGGATAATAAAATAGCAATTATTGATAGAATTGAATCACAGTACTTGGTTAGTCAAGTGAAAGTTGGGCTTCTCCGGGACTGGTGGCAGTGTGGTGACAGGGGCACTGAACTGACTCCCTCAGCAGCTGTGCATTAGACATGCTAAAAGGCAATTTCTCGCCCACATAATTGGCTCCACAGAGACCTGTTTTCCTTTTGGCTTATGATAACAACAGCTACACATTAAGCAGGTCTAAATCAAGAAGCTACATTAAAGCTCATACTCATAACACTAAACTTAGTCACAACAAGCTATGCTTTGATATTGAATTTTGTTTTATTTAGTTCATCATCATTCTTTTTATAATTCATGAATGGGAAATGTGTCGTGGCTTTCTTGAGAAAACCCCCTGGAACGGAGTTATTGTATGAAGACAGACTTTGTGCTGGTACTCTGCCAGACTCTACATACTGTCAGAATTTAGTGAAAGCTTGAAATAAATTGCTCTTTTTCAGGGGGACGATTCAAGAAGGAAATAGTTGTGGATGGACAGAGCTACCTTCTCCTGATCAGAGATGAAGGCGGGCCTCCAGAATTACAGGTACCAGGGTTAATTCCTTAAAACTGTCTCACTGTCGTTTTCCAAAGTTGCAAGGTGAGTCATACAGGGTCTGCTGGTGCAAACGCATGTAGACGGGGACTTGTTAAGAGGCAGACCATCATTTCTCTGCAGCACCGTCAGGGCCAGTGTGACCGCGCTCGGTGGCGGTTCCACCAAAAGCGCTTAAAAGGGCAGCAACAGATCAATGAGCGAGCCGAGCCAAAATCATTTTCTGTGGTCAAAGGGACAATGCAGCACATAATTGTCCTATTAGGATGTGAAAAATGGAGAGTCATAGAGCCAGTGTTTCCTCCAGAGTGGGCCACTGTTGATAATGTGGTAAGACACTGTTTAATGTTTTTTTTCAAAGGGGACAAATTAAGGAAGAGATTCCAGCCTCGTTTAATGACAGATTCCAATTGTTATACTCGGTTATCCTTTAACCTAATTAAGCAGGGTTAGTTGGGTCTTCCCACCTACTTACAAATCTTCCAGAGCTTAGCTATGTTTTCTTATTTTTTGAAGCAAGAATAGGCACAGTGTTTTGACAGTGTGGATGTAACAATCTGCGCTGTACGCTGATGTAAATTAAGCGATCAAATAAAAGTAGTAGAGCATAATAATGCAATATTATGTGACATGTGGAGTGGAGGCAGAAATTAGCATGGAATAGAAATACTCCATAATATTGCAATTAAAGCTGCTAAAATTAGTTTTTATAAAAACACTTAGTTGTGGGCAGTGTGAACATTTTAACTCCCACGCAGAAGTACCGCTGAATTCTACAGTTCCACTCAGCATGTCAGGATTATTTTATCTCACTTTTATAAATTGTTTTATTTTATGAATTGACTGTTTTTATTCAGTGTCTTTGCATGAGCCCGTGTGTTGTGTACAGACACAGCAGGAAGAAAAACTACTTCTGGGAACACAGGACACTAAACTGCCCAGCTCTAAAAGCCAAACAACCTTCAGCATCTCTCTGGTGGAAAATAAGCTAAATTTAGGGTGCATTTTTAACTTTTGTCCCATGTACAGAAGCAGAATCCTAAATTAATACATTTTTTCCTCCTCTTTCTTTATCTGCTGTGTGGAAAACAAGCAACTATTTTAAAATGATACAGTATCATGGTGATAAAACTGTGTATCCCAGGTGTGTAAATACAGTGTATAACTAGCTCTTATTGCTAAGTAGTCAAAAATAATAGAATGCAGGTTAAAACGCAGGTCATTTTAGGCTACATAGCTATTTCCCCACCAGTGGAAAACAACTGTCATGGGACTCTTCCATCATTTATATTAAGAGCGAGAATAATATTCAGCGCACAAGCTAAGTTAACGAGCAAATATCTACATTAAATGTATATTAAATGTTTTTCTAATGGCACTTGTAAAAGTTTAGCTGTCCATTACTGTGGCTTTTTAGAGCTCCAGCTGCAGTAAAAAAGAAAAAGACAGTAAAAATGATATATGAAGGAGCCAGCCTTGGAGATGACATGTAGACCTGCTATCGGCTTCATTCATAAGATTCAGTGTTTCTTGTCACATGTGATCTCAGTGTTTTTAATCAGCGGGTACAGATACCTGGCTTGGCAAAGGTCAGCGTCAGAAATGCGCTTGCATCAGCTTGCTCAGTGAGATCAGGGAATAGAAATGAATTCAGCTCAGTTGTCAGCTGCCTGTATAATTACTGGCATAATTAAAGGCCTCCATTATGTTCCCACTTACTGGAGGCTGAGCAGAGTTGTAGCTTGCAAGCTTGATTTCCCATTCATTCCCTATGGGGATCTGAGGGTGAGGTGTGACGACTGAATGAAATAGTGGGGAATACAAGGGAATAGTCGTCACTTGATTGTCACTGTTAGTACCACTCTGGGCTCTGCTTAGTCTCTTTCTTACAATGGTAGGTGATTAGGATTGATTTCCTCCACCTATGGGAAACTTCCCCCCTGCCATTAGATCGTAAACTTTACGCAGAGTTGATGAATGTACATGACGCAGCAAATACAACGATTCTAACGTTATGATAGCAGTGGGGAAATACAGAAACAGTGCAAGGATGCAGCGGCAGCTGCTGTGTTTAATCACTGTCACCTCACCTAGTGTCAAACACTGTACCGTGAGTGTTGCTCGGCTGCCCCCTTGTGTCGTTACATGTGAACTTCAGTGAAAAAGATGCCACATGAATCTCACCTCAGCTTTATTTATATCCAGCCGCTCTATGGGAAACTTCCCCCCTGCCATTAGATCGTAAACTTTACGCAGAGTTGATGAATGTACATGACGCAGCAAATACAACGATTCTAACGTTATGATAGCAGTGGGGAAATACAGAAACAGTGCAAGGATGCAGCGGCAGCTGCTGTGTTTAATCACTGTCACCTCACCTAGTGTCAAACACTGTACCGTGCGTGTTGCTCGGCTGCCCCCTTGTGTCGTTACATGTGAACTTCAGTGAAAAAGATGCCACATGAATCTCACCTCAGCTTTATTTATATCCAGCCGCCCGTGAAAACATTCAGCCCACGTTGTTTCAAATAGCAGGATGGCGCAAGAAGACATGAAATAAAACAAAATGTAGGTTTTTAGCAATGCTATAATGACCATACAGTGTAATTATTCCCCAATCACTTCAGTGGAATGCACCCAGAAAACATGGGAAACATGTATGTATTTTTAAAATAATAGATTTGTCAGGAAAAAAGCTTTTTGGGTTAAAGTGTCAATTATTTCACCTACCCCTTAATTTGAACAATAGCATGTCAAAACCTGGAGTGGAACCCTAATTAATGTTACCGATAAAACCTGTGTTTTTCCTACTATTTCGGGTCGACAAATACACGCTGTGAAAAAGGTCTTTGACGCCAATTTATTCAAGACTTGCTAGAGGATTATATACACGTGATCTCAGTTAAACTCTTTGACCAACTTTCAGTCACATCCATCCAGTCCGAACGACAATGATCACAGAATCTGACAGACATAAAAACAACAAAGCTGGTGGTGCCCTAAGACCTTTGCAGAGAACTGTTATACTTACTTTTTTTATATATTAAAAATGATTAGAACTACGCAGGACACGTGGATATACACATGCGCATTTAAATGCTCAAATTGCCATTTTTCCCGTTTCCATTTTCTGTGTATTCATGTTTGAAGATTCAAGTTTCACATTATTTCATCAGCTTGTATGGACACACGACCCATTTCTTTGTGTGGAGTGGTGGCAGAAAATCATACTGGAAAATGTGTGTGAATGTCGTCGCGTTTTAATGAGGCAGGTTTTATTTCAGTGCGTCAACACTCCTCCTCTGCTTTGTCTTCAGTTTGCTGCCTGGGTGGATGCAGTGGTTTTTGTCTTTAGCCTGGAGGATGAGATCAGCTTCCAGACGGTCTACAATTACTTTCTGCGCCTCTCCAGCTACAGGAACACAGCTGAGGTCCCCATGGTCCTCGTTGGAACACAAGGTCTTTGCCCTTC
Source organism: Brachirus orientalis (assembly GCA_016785285.1). Classification (NCBI taxonomy): domain Eukaryota; kingdom Metazoa; phylum Chordata; class Actinopteri; order Pleuronectiformes; family Soleidae; genus Brachirus; species Brachirus orientalis. Next base: position 2,427,138 of record JAFBJR010000504.1, on the reverse strand, counting down.
ATCTGATACATTTAGATTTTATGAAAATATGGAATAATACATTTTTCTCACAGGATGTACTTTCTTATACAGTTTTACACTTTGACTGTTTTCATTGTCATGTAATGCCAATAAAAATCTGGCATTTAAGTGACCCTAATAATAAGCTGTCTTCTGTAAAACCAAAGGCTGATATTCATGACCAAGTCTCACGTTGAAGTAGTAGAGCTCTGTCATTTGTACACTGCGAGATACTCCTTCTGAATACTGAATAGTGAAAAGTTCTCGCTGGTTATGTTTTAGTTTTTCTGAGTAAGAAATGAATGATGGCATATACAGTATATTTGTGACTGAATGTGCAGCCTAACACATTCTGCGAGCTTCTCCTTTAGTGGAATTTGTTGACACAAAAAATAATTTCCTTCAAATATCCTTCAAGTTAAAGGCAATTTCTCACCCTGTTCTCTTAGATGCAATCAGTGCTGCCAACCCCAGAGTGATCGATGACTCGCGGGCCAGAAAGTTGTCAAATGACCTGAAACGCTGCACATACTATGAGACCTGCTCCACCTATGGCCTGAATGTGGAGAGAGTCTTCCAGGATGGTGAGGCAGATGTTTAATGGTGGACGGGCATTAGATGGGGGGAAAAGTGTCACTTGTACATGATGCCCAATTCTCATATGTTGCCAATATCTGATTTTTTTTTTTATGACTTGCTTACATTGTCTTTTAAAAGTGACCTATATCTGAAATCTGATTTTACACTGGTAAATACTTGAAAATTAAATGGAAATGGCTAGTGAGGCAAAATTAAAGTGAATGTACTATTATTTTGAAATTTCAAAATCCTCACCTTAAGGCTTAAAAGGCATGAAACCTCAGGATGATTCCATTGGCTTGAGCCCTCCTCCTCCATTGCTTTGATCAAAATATATGTGGAAATATGTATATTTCCACATACAAATGTGGCTCTCCTGTGCCATAGGTGTATATCTTTACTTAACATTTCTTCTTTTTCTCAACATTTTCTCATTTCTTCAGGTCTTTTTCATGATCAGAAACACTGTAACACTGGTGCTCATTTATAATTTAGGTCTCCTAATTGACACACGTGCTGGCAATTAAGGGTAAATTGACAGTTTAACATACATAGAAAAAGAATATACCAATACAAAAGGATTCTATATTAGATTTGTGCCACATGGGAGGAAGACATCAGAATTGGGACACTTGCACAATGCAGTGTAAATGCTATTTTTTTCTGCAAAATCAATAGCTGTATTTATTGACTAACATCAAAGTTTTTCGAGCTCACCACTCATCAAAAACAAAACAAGTCACAATTCTGTCGGTATTTAAAAGACAGGGTTTACAGGTTTTATACGTCTTCCCATTTCAACAAAAGTGATTGTAAGTGAATGGTAAAGAGTGATACACAGTATAATCAATCAGGTATGACCTCTGAGGATTAGAAGATTAGATTAATTCCACCATCTTAACACACCACTGTCGTGGAAATCTTCTGTGTCTGTGTGTTTGCCATGCTTTATGCTTTACGTTTCTTTTAATGCCCAGGCTAACTGGACAAGTACTTCATGCCGTTTATGAAATTTGTGGGCAACATGCATAGATGGCTATAAATTTCTTGGCAAATTGAGCAGTGTACATATGCACTAATTCTGTCTGTTCTGCAATTCTCAGCAGTTGTGATTGTCAGTGAATAGCAGTGGAACATTAACAGACTCACTTCAGTTAATGATGCAGAGCTTGTTTTCTTTTTTTTTTTTTTTTTTTTTTTTTTAATTAAATTTAATATAATTGGCAAACGGCCCCAAGTAATTATGGATGCTGAAATCATGATGTAAGCTTTCCTATAAATGCTAGGGGACTAGTTGTGTAGAGTTGCCTTTAATTAGTGAAATATGTTTTTAATGTCTCTTTAAAAATCTGAAAATTTAGATTTCCCTGAATCCATAACCAAAGTGATATAAGTGTCATGTAAAAAAAAAACTTGACTGCTTTAACTTTGGCACATTATCCCCGAGGCTGCAAATCCTTTAAAAGCCTGTCAACCCTTCACAAAACATCTGAATATGCAATACAACGTTCGCTTTGCATGTCATTGACTGTTGATGCACAGACAGGCATGTTGTCTTCCCTCCCTGTCTTAATTGCTTCCTGAAGCCCAATTTGAAATAATTAGAAGAGATGGAGTGCTGGCTGTCTGGAGGAGTTGCTCTGCATCATGTGCCTCCCTTTCTGTATTTTTTGCCGTGCTACAGCAGTAAAGCGCATGATGGTCCCAGCTGTCAGCACATCTTCAAATCATCTCTCTTTTTTCCTGCTAATTCACGTCACGCACCCACAAACATCGCCTCCCTCCCTCTCACCCACTCCACCCAGTCCCCGCACTCGAGTGTGCCGTGAATTAAGCGAGTTACACCGAATGCATGGCAAATCGGGTTGTTCAGATGGTAACAATAGTCCCATTTGGTTAACATCACACTGTAGAGGTCAGTGAAAGATGAGAAATTGCTACTATCATTTTGTCTGATTACTTCTTTTTGAAAAAGAGGTGCCTTTTTGTCCCCAGGAGATGCGTCTGAGCCATTTAACATTATGTTGCTTACTACCTGACTGGAAAACAAATGGCCCGAAGGGTTGAGATAATGTGCTCCTATGGTCCTGTGTCTGACTGCAATTAGCTTAGAAAATAGTTTCCACTATTTGTATTTTAGAACACTTGAGACACAACCAGCATCTCCAAACACGTTTAACACAAGTGCAAACAAAGTGTCCCTGCAGTGACCTTTTGTTGTGTGTGCCCCCAACTACAGACGCACTAAGGGATTTGTGTCTTTGCTTTGTTTACAATATACTAAGTAGAATAAATGATATTATAATGTATCTCCTTAAAATTATAATGCAAACTACACATTAGGCAGATGTCTCCAAAGACAAAGGTACTGAAGACGATAAGATTTGGTAGACTTGTCTTTTAATTTTCCAAAGAAATTATCATTATGTATGTATTTGTTTATGGTAATTGTTAAAACCGGAGTGTGGGACCTTTAAATACTATAACAGTGGTCCATCGCATTCAAACCATTGTCAAATGAGTATACTAATGCGGATTAAGCCTATTAGCTCCTCATGACTCCCTCTGTGTTTCTTAGTATAACAGTGTTTAGCTCTGTTGCCTGGCGACATTCCCGAGCTGCACATAGAAAGTGATGGGTTTTCCGTCAAGATAGAGGCTATAACAACGTTGTGCCAATAAAAGTGAGATGCCTGCAAAAAAAAAGGACAAAAAAACAAGGCGTTCAGCAGTTGGACAGGAGAAATGCTTCTTGTCCCTGCCCGCCCCTGCGCTGCTGCTGCTGTATACACACAAACGCTCCCTCATTCAGGTCTGACAGGTGAACCTGACAGAGCCAGTTGCAGATGAAGGAAGCAGCATAAAAATGATGTGATGTCTTTCTGTTACTGCATGGATGTTTTCCATGAAAGAGTATTTTATAAACCTAATGGGTGTTTTTTTGGATTTAAAAAAAAGCTTGTTTTTTGGGGGGGCAAGTGAGACATTTATCAAAATCAAACAAATAGATAAATGTCCATAGACTCAAAACATAAAATAAACAGGGATAAGCAAGGGATAACCTCTCTTCTTTTTCTGAGATTCCCTTATTTGTTGGAGAGTGCTGACAGGTGTTACCCATTCAGAAATATACCTTTTCCCCCAAAATCATTCAGATTTTTTCTTTCTTGCTGCAAGCCCTAGTCTGTGACTTTGGGAAGGGAGTGCTATTACCCGTCCTCCACGGAAACAGTAAAAATGCCTCATTTTTATGTTTTCGTCACTTGAAAAAAAACCAAAAAAACAAACACATTAACATCTTATTAATTGCCACTCTCTCCGCCAGTTGCCCAGAAGGTTGTGGCCATGAGGAAAAAGCAGCAGCTCTCTATTGGACCATGCAAGTCTCTCCCTAACTCTCCCAGCCATTCATCTGTCCCTGCTGCATCTATTCCTTCTGTTCACATTAACCAGGTAATATCAACATTTTCAGAGACAGCAGCACTCTGTTTTACTGACTGATCATGAAGGTCTAGCGACAGTACATAAATTCTGTTATGTTAGGTCAGTTAATGCGGCCATTTTAACTGCATGCACATTCATATTGTCATATCTGTCCTGAATTAACCGGCTTGTTTGTTGTTTCTACTTTCTGTTTCTGATTTCCTCTCCATATTTCCCCCTCTCGCCTCCATTCTCCCTTCTTCCTGTGTCTGTTTGGTCCTCTTAATCTCTCTAACTCCCCAGGCGGCCAATGGTGGGGGTGCATTCAGCGACTACTCCTCCTCCGTTCCCTCCACCCCCAGCATAAGTCAGCGGGAGATGCGCATTGAGACCATAGCTGCCTCCAACACACCCACGCCCATCCGCAAGCAGTCAAAACGCCGCTCCAACATTTTCACAGTAAGTATGCGACAGCTGATGCAAAGCAACACCCACTCACACTACTAGGAGGCTCATTGCCAAGCACACTTTGTCCACCAGAGGGAGACAGGTAGCTCGAAATGCATCAGAGCCACCTCTCCTGCCTTGGACAGCAGGTAATGAAAGCATCTTGTTCACACGGCACTATGGGCAAAGGAGAAAAAACAAATTACATTAGTTCCCCAAAAAGAAATATTAAAGAAAACACTGTGGAAAAATATATCAGCTCTTTTTACTGCCTTTTGTTTCTAATTGGATGTAGTAAGTGCACATGGATTAAGTTTTTCATCTCACCCATATCAACTGGGCCCTCTGCGCTGTCTTAATGTTTGACTTCCCTCCCAAACCCCTCGTTTTTTTTTCCTTTTTTTTTTTATTTACTTGATCCTGTCTGTGCAGTGATGTCCTTCCCATTTGAGGAGATGGCAGCAACAAACTACAAACTGTTACTCTTCTCCCTAAGCTAAACGTAAAACTCCAATCTCTGGCCTGTTTACACTCTGCTTATAAGGCATTTTATCCCCTTCTACCTGCCCGGCTTAAACAGAGAAACACTCTAAATGCCCACTAAACTAACACTGAATCTAAATAACTCCCCTCAACCACCGAGATTCACTACCACACCAGTATCCCGACCCCTTGTCTGGCCACTCTTTACCCCATGTCCTGTTGTATTTTCCCTTTGCTCTAACCAAAAGCGTTTGTGTGCACTAACCACCCAGATTTCCTTAGTTGTCCTAAGCTTGTCTTTTACTTGTAGCCTGTGCTCTCCTCCTCCTCTCCCCACCCTTCATCGCTCTTTCCTCCTTTCTCCTCACTCCCACACCAGCCTCCTGACTTTCCTAATCTCACATAGCCAGACCTCAGCCTCTTCATGCCCACTGAGGTTGTTGAAAATCCCACCATGAATATGATCGAGCCAATTTAGTAATTCTATGAAAACACTAAAAATAATGCATTTTTCAACCCACGACTCAACTCTGGTTTTCCAAAATGTACCTTCTTCCCAATTTTTTTTGTTTGTTTGTTAGTTTTTCTTCAGACCTTTTTTGAGATTTCATGACACAGAGTTCAGGCTACGTGAGATTCCCTCTTTCCTAAGTCCTCACCGATAGTCACATCCCTTCCCTTCCTCAAAAATGTCTCCTGTCTTCTCCTGTCTTCTCCCTCCTCACCTATTTGCAAACTGACCCCGTCCTCTACCTCCTGCCTTCTTCTCTCCCCATCTCCTTCTAACTAACCCCCTCTGAAACCTCTCTATCCATTCTTTCCCACCCTCTGTGTCTCTTACCGCCTTCACCCTGTTTCCCCAGCTGCTGTGGGAGCTGCAGACTTTGTGGCCTCTGAGCAGTACAGGCTGTCTGCTAGTTCCCCTTGTTGTCTCCCTTCCCCCCCGCTAGGTAGTGACTAACCATGTCCACCAGAGAAATGAGCCTCTCCCCGTCCGCATCATGGAGATGCCGAAGCACGCCACCTACCCAGTGTGGGTGCCGGAATGGCAAGCCGAGCGGGAGTTTCAGCTCATGACCTTCTGAGGAGCGACGAGCCCCGGGTGGGAGGAGGGAGGGATGGGGGAGGAGGAAGAGGAAGGGTGATTATGGATTAAGGAGGAGGAGGAGGAGGAGGGGATGGAAAAGTTAACACGGTGATGTCGACATGTCCTCAGTGACACTTGAAGAGTGCAATGGGCTAAGGAGAGGAAGACTTACAATGCCGACGTTTTTTTTTGTTTTTGTTTTTTTTGCCATTTGACAAAACAACAGAAAATAGAAAATACTCCATCAACACAAGAATGTCAAGGATCTCCCATTCATAGTGTTGTCCCTTCTAAAAAAACAAAACAAAACAAAACAAAAAAACAAACTGACCTCTGTGTTAAAAGGTTCCTCTAAAAGTCCTGCTTGACAGCTTGCCAGTTGCCATTCATATTTTCTAGCCTCACTCCTGTAAAAAGTTCAGTCTGTTGATTTGGGGGAGTTTTTAAGAAAAAGTGCTCAGCGGAAGAAAATGTTGCCTTAATGTTACCAGGAAGATGAGCTTTGTCAAACAGTAACAGACTCACCCTCACCTCAGTCAACACAGACAAAACATTTTGGTGCAATTTTACAAAAGGAACGACTGCTGCAAGAATTCCAGGTGTAATCGGACATTTACACTGTCATGGCACTGGCACTGGGACTCTTGAAGTTAAAAAATGTGCTTGCAATGCGCAGTTAATGGAGTTCGTTTAGTGTTGGAGACTAGAAATCAACAGTTTCTGGCCCACGTTTAATCTGACAACAAAAGCAAAGTGACATCTATTTATTAGAAAAGCCCCTCACAGTAGATCATGTTTGGCAGTTATGTTTAAGTATTACTAAAACTCAAAGCTTTACTTCAGTAAATATTATCACCCTTGTCTTCTCACCGCCATCACAAATCAATCTTGCCCACCATTCACATCAAGTCAGTCTTTTACCATATCTGTCCTCGGCCACTAGGTGTCAGCACAGTACATGTTATTCTTTCCTAGTGCTTCCATGGTCAAAAACTCTGAACAATCTTGTCTTGTGGTTTCCTGACGTCTACAGACTGTCTGTCCCTTTTTGTGTTGAGAAGCACACTGAGAATTTAAGAGTAATTATGGCATTTTTTATACTTATAAAAACCATCTCATACGTTCATATATATTCATAATCCATCCATTTTTTGATGTCCGTCGTTACGTGATATTTGTGTATTGTTGTATTTATCTAAAATTGAGGGTGATTCTTTTGTGTGACCACCTGGTAAACTTTAAAGTGTATGTTCAGAGAGTCATCTTTCTACACTGGCTGTCCCAACCCCCCCCCCCCCCCCCCCCCCCCTCGCCTTTTCCTTCCCCCCCCCCCCCCCCATTTCATCTATTTAGTGCATTGAATTGTTGCTGGATCTCAGCATATGAAACAAAAACAACAACAACAACAAAATAAAAAATAACCATTTGACACTGTTTTTCAATATTTGCAGATTTGTGCTTCTGTTTCCAACCTTTCTTCAACAAAAAGGGCTTTCCAACTCCTTCCGAATTAGAAGAGCATGATGGTTTAAAACAAAAGAGTCCCCCTGCTTTGCCAGTCCTGATAGAACGGAGATTATTGGTTGAGGACTTAAAGGTTGTCACTGCTTTAGCCTTGTTGCTTTCTTGCATTTAGGGTAATGCATATAGAGCTCGCACTATGTGGAATCTGTAGGACTTTGCGTCTAACGCAGGCTTAAGTTAAGAGTCCATTGCGAGGGCGTGAACTTGCTCAAAGTAAGACGGTCATTTATCGGGACGCGAGACAGACTTTAGGGACTCTTCTGGAAATGCCCCGTCCACCCCCACTCCACCCCACCCCCACTCTCATTCAGACATCCCACACAAAAACACGCTGTGCAGTCAAGTCACTCTTGGAACTGTTATCCAGCCACCCAAAGGACACCACCTTTCCTTACATGACATTCAACTGCCTTTTGCCATAAATAAGGACTCAAGGACTAGAGGTGCCAAGTTGTTCTTTTGTTCTTCCTTTTAGATTTCCCTACATTCCTTTGGTCTGTTCTTTTTTTTTTTTTTTTTTTTAAATTTTTGATTCATTCCTGCTTTTTCACAGAATATTTGAAGTATTGAATGGAAATGTGGTATAAATGTGCTAATTAATCATAGAGGTATTTTAGATTCCGAGAGTAATTAGGGGTAATTTTATGAAGGCCTTCATAAAAAATCTGGGTAGTGTGTTAGGGTGTTAAATATGAAAGAGATAATATATTGAAAGTTGCCATCAAATGAAAATGGATTGCACCGACTTGTATGAATGTAGTTAAACGTAACGTTTGATTTGATTTATTTAAATTATTTAATTTTTTGCACATTTATTTATTTATTTTATTTTGTGTTTCATTTCGTTTCGGGACAGAGATTATGAACTCTTGCATAATCGCTTTTCTATCATGAAGGGATTGACAAAAATATAGACTGCTGTATATCTTGTATTGTATTTTATTTACGATGGTACTCTATAAAAAAAAGTACATGCATATAAGGAATATATGAAATAATGCCTTTATTGTCCATCCTATATTTTGTGGGAACTGCAATGTTTGGGTCAATCTGTTGAATATTTTGAAGTGAACTTGTGACTTGCTTTGTATGGTGTCTGTATAGAAGCTAAACAAGTCATCATTAAAAAAGAAAAATAAAATGTTGGAAAAAATATAAATACCAGAGTTGGTTTACTTGAACTCAGAGTCTACCTCTTTTCCATTGGTGAGTGGACATTTCTCATGTTCTGAGTGAGACCATACACACTCATGTCTGTCCCTGCCTGTACCTCATCTTTTTATTTGTCTTGGGGTGGGAAAGTTTTTCTTTTTGTTGGTTTTACATGATTTATTTCTATGAAAGGTCTACTTTACTATCTAACCACTTGTTTTTTTTCCACAGGCCCAAGCCAAAACTGAAAATGTACTTTAAAAAAATGTATTTTTTGCTTTGTTTTTTTTAATTTTGGAAGGTGAAATTGTTTTATCTTTGCATTAACATTTAATGCCCCGCCAGGTTTTACAGGTCAGAAGTCAGAGGAACCTGCATGCACTTAAGTTTGTCTTTAAATAACACATTTCCCTTTCTCTCCCTTGAAACTGTTATGGACTTTGACTTATGCACCAAGCTACACAAGCCACTTTTATCAGTGCAGCTATGCAAAAGGCACAGCTGAAGCTACTGTGGTTATAGCAGCAGTTGGACCCACTCTGGGTCTCAGAGGGAAGGATCCCAACCCTTCAGAGGGTTTCAGGGCTGAGTCATGACTCAATGTGTGGTCGTCCTTGGTCTCCTCTGTGTTGAGATGTGTCTAGTGTGGTCTTGGTTTGGTCTCTTCTTTGATTCTTTTTTTTTTTTCTTTTTTTTTCTTTTGAACTTGCACGTCAGTGTTACTGCTGTTTGTTCCGCTGGTCTGCTTGTCTGTTCATTTCGAGCTTCTTTTGAGACTTTTAATTTGCAACGTCGAGTTTCTCCACAAATACTGCAGATGCTCAAAAAAAAAAAGAAAAAAAAAAAATCACTGCACTGACCCCCACTCTTTCTCCCTCTCCTACACGCACGCACACATGCAAACACACGCACACACACACACACACACCCCGGCATACCGTCCACAACTATACCAAAAAAAAAAAAACCTCCCCTCACTTCCCCGAACTCTCACTCTACCTTGTCGTCTATGCGTCGCTTGAGTTGCTGATTGACTTTCTTGTTTTCTTGCAGTCACGGAAAGCCAGTGAACAAGCAAAGAGCGTTGACAGTAAAACAGACAGCATAGGCAGTGGAAGGGCCATACCTATCAAACAGGTGAGCAGTTTTCATCTTTGTCCCTCGATAAGTAAGTCTCCTCTTTGTGCCCAGACATGTCCACTCTGAAGATTTTACTCACAGAAAACATGGCAATAACTTGACCCTTGAGTGGATTTCTTGGTATATCAGTGTACATTATGTGGCTGTCACCACTAGATGGAGACATAAGACAAGATAACATAATACAACCATGCCAAGTGCTCCAGAGAATAAGGTTAGGGATATGGACCTAACAGCAACTCATTTATTATTATATTGTATTAGCAAAGAAGTATCCTTGTTTGTGTAAATCACACTGCACCTTTTAGATAATACATATAGGTTTATATTATAAACACATTCATGTCATTTCTGCCCTTAATCTATTTATTTAATGAAAGAGTATTTTAGAATATCAAATACTGCTAACCTGCCTTTCCAAAATGAAAATGCCCAATAAATAGTGTCAACAATGAACATATCACCGACTTAATTATTGTGTTAATCCATGTATTTAAACATGTCATCACTTTCAGTAATACAATTACTGTATTATTCTGTATTATACCTGTAATATTGAAAAAGCACAAGTGGGAACACTAATGTTGTTATTGTTCATAATTGTGTGTGGGTCGTATTTTCTCATAAATGTTCATTCATGCACATCAATACTATCAACTGAGTTAATTGTTAATTTGGCATATATTTCATTTGATGTCCCAGTAGGCTTTTCTAGTCTGTCTGTTTTTAAATGATTTTACATTATGTTACTTACATTAATAATCAAATAATTTATTTTAGTATTTGTCCTATTTTAAATAATAACCAGTGCCATTGTGTCTTTTTGTAATTTTTTTTGTTACATTATTCTTATAAAATATCAAGTGTTATCATTATTTTATTCCTTTTTATGTATACATATACCAGATAGGTGAATACTAAATTACACATTTGAGTAAAGATACAGTAGTTCCTAAATGTCCCACTATATAGGTGTCTCATTGATTAGTAATCGCTCATGATTATATGAGGGCTTTTGAAAAAGGGTCAGCATCCTTACATTATCCTCTTTACCTACAAATGACAGAAGATGAAACATTGAGCCAGACCTTCTTTACTCCATTTGGAAGAAAATTGCCTTTGTCCAGCTGAAATAATGGCAGAGGAATTTTTCCAAGCACAATCATAAAATCAAGATACAGGGGAAACCACGGTGAATCAGATCCATCAGACAAATTTCCTGTGGGGGAAAAAATGTCCATATCATAAATAAAATGTTATTTATATACTGTGTGATTATTTAAAATACATTTCTATTTGTGCATATCTTTCAAATTCAATTATATTTATTAAGACATTTGAAGTTCAACATTTTGTTTCTGATCAGCACAAAAAAAAAGGCACTAAAAAAATCAGTTTGCCAAATGTGACATTTCTATTTGATCTCGGTAAAGCAGTTAGGTTTTATGTAGATTAGTGTAATTCCCTGCAGAACTTGGCTAATCTGCAGGTTGGTTTTCAGATTAAAAAGAATCCCCCTCTGAGCAATCTTTACTGTAAACTGTCCCGTTCTTATCTCATCCATTACAAGAGTCTAGGGCCAATTTCCTTCGGTGTCATAGCAACTTTTGACAAGATAACCAACCCCCCTCTTCTTCTTGTGGTGGTGTGGGAGGGATGAAGATGGGGGGACAGTGGTGTGACTAGCTCATCTCCAGGCCAGTCAAATGCACAATCAGGGAGATCAAAGTGTCAATGTGGCTTTAATTACCACTCCCAACCTTAACCCCCCCACCCGCCCTCCACACCCCAGTGGCCTAAATCACCCCACCCCACTCTCTCCCCTCTCTCTCCTTCTGGTCCTCACTCCTGTCACCCCTCCCACCTATTAAAATAGTGAGGGAGGATAACAATGCATTCACCACTGGAGCTCCTCAGCTGTGAGTGCATTCCCGCCCCATCGCCGACCCCTCCCCACACACACATACACTTACAAAGGGCCGGCCTATCAGTCAGCCACAGTGGCAGGATGCAGCTTTTCTCCTGGTCGTCTGACAAAAGAAGGGGAAAGACGTTATCTCCTCTGTGTAGATATGACAATTGTGTGGAGACACAGCCCACGTCTGTCTATCGGCCTGTTTCCTTATGTCGCACAGGCTGAACACATTCATTTCTCTGCGCCTGTGTTTGCGCGTGGGGAGGAGAAGCGCTGGACTCCACAAATTACCCTCGGATGTCAAATTATCACACACCTAGGTAGACCACAGTGTCTAATTAAACAAGTTTGGTTTCAATTAATTTATTTACAACGATTTGTCAGGCATCCCGGAGCGTCTTTCGGTCAGAATCTGAAAAACTTCGTCTGCCGTGACAGAAAATCACCTTTGACATGGGTACAAAATCTTTACATATAAAGAAAATATTTATGAAAATGGCAAACTACACCATATAGTCAAAGTTAATACAAAGTACCTACATTTAAAATTGACATAGTGCTTTGGGAAATATTAATCAGCAGCCAAAATGGATCATGGGAGTAATTCATCAGCATGTGTAGAGTTTTTCAGATAATTGTCTTCATAGATCTGCCTCATAACGCTGATAAACACAGTATACAAAACCCCACACTGACGGTGTGTATAGATTTATGTATGCCTCAGTAAGACCACGAGATGAGCAGCATATATGCTTGTAAAACATGCATTATAAAGTTGCTAGAGGCCTTGTGACCGGATCATTTACTTTGTATGATTAGAGCGCCATTTAAAAAGTGTTTACACTTCTTGTATTGACTAAATTGAGAGGAGGCTGGGTAGTCAGCAACTTATTGATTGAACGACATAATGCGTCCTGGAGAATTATTGCAGGTGTCAATAACTAATTGAGGCTGTTGGATATAAATACTCATATTATTTAAAATGCGTGAATGTTAGTTATGATTATGTGGATTGCTCTAGCTATTGAAGATAATATGCAAAACATACAAAACCATAACTAAATATGCTGCTCACTTCTTGAAAATGAACAGGCACAATCTATAAACTCTCAGTGTCTTTGGTTTGAAAGCAATTACTTTGATGGATAAGGTACTATTTGAAAATATTATTATGAATTTATACATTTAACTTAATTATTGAAGTAGTAAGGGAATGTAAAAAAATATTTCTGACATATGTGATGGTTGACTTCAGGAAAAGCAGAACAAAACACTCAGGTGTATTGAGAAGACATGAAGAATCCCAAAAATCATGCCCCCCCCCCCCCCCCACCCAAAAAACAAGCCCCCCCCCCCCCCCCCACTCTCCAAAAAAAGAGCGAGGGATTGGATTAGGATGATTGTCAGCAAACAGCCTGGTGCCCAGGTCACTGAGGGTCAGCTCTTCCTGATGTGTTAATCAGGATTAAAGCCTGCAGGATGGGCCTGGCTAGCAAAACACAACTCCTTTAACCCCCACCCGCCATTCCTACACACACACACAGAGGCCTTGGCTGTAAAAGCACAAACATCACCCGGTCTTAATCCTCTAATTAAGCGGGCCCCTCCTCACTGTTTAACCCCAAAGAGCCTCCTGGCCCCGTACACTCAGCAGCATTTGGTCACCTCCAGCAGAGGAGCTGCATTGTTTACTAGTGGATTAACTCGGCAGATAAGTTCAACCAACTGAGGCCCTAAAAGGCCTCAGAAGATAAACTAGAATAGAATAAGACCCGAGTGGGCTTTGAAGAGCGGAGATCACACTCCCTAATTCCAGGATTGAGAGGTCTTTCAGAGTTCAGCATGTTATGTGTATGAATGCAGGGAGGAGGGTTGGCAAATTGGATTGTCTCCCCCTCTGAATGGTCACTGAGCCTGAGGAACCTAAGGAACCTGACCGGTTTTTATGAGTTCAAATGGTCATTAAACCTCCAAATCAAACATGGCATTCAAATAAATATTTAAAAATATAAATGTATTAACAAATAAATACAGAATGAGTGTTTAAGAGGATGTGATTTCAATTAATTATCCTTTTTTTCCCTCTGCCTCATAATTATCACTCAGATTGATATTTGTTTTGTCTCGTCTCTTATTGCAATGAAAGAATTCCATGTAACCACCATACCAAATGTGTGATAACGAGGATAACGATGCCATTTTATAGCATTTAACATCCATAATGGCTCATATCGTCCGCCATGCTGCTTTGAGAGGAGCATATGCTCACCGTGATGCCTCGTCTCTTACAGGGAATCCTTCTGAAGCGAAGTGGCAAATCCCTCAACAAGGAGTGGAAAAAGAAATATGTCACACTGTGTGATAATGGCGTCCTCACTTACCACCCCAGTTTACATGTGAGTGTGAACCTCCACCCCCACCCCACACACACACACACACACACACACACCTACCCCACACGCCTTCCCCATTTCTTTTTCAATCGGCTTTATGTGTTTGTTGCACCACTGTTTGTACTCGAGGGTACCGGTGGAGGTTTTAATGTCGGGCGTTTTCAACCGCTGAGCACAATTCTGTTGATTCGATTACATTTACAGCCACTGCTGTGGTGAACTGGATCTCAACCATACCAGCCCCGTGCTTTCTGCAGAACTATACCAGCTATGTTAGCTAACCCTGTGACTTCAAACTCAGTGTTAAAAAAACCCGGTGTCCTAGTGGTCATCTCTTACCTCCTGTGGTGCACATCCCCAGTGCAGCCTAATGGAGACATGGCTGTGCTGCTGTGTGCCCGCTGCGCCCGGACTACATGCTGGCTTGTATTTATAATGGTTCTCACTGCATGGCAGCAGAGCCTGACCAGCCTCCCACATCCATCTTTGTCAGAACCCCGCTGGGCCGCTAATACCTCTTAAACACTCGGCTGGCTGGCAGCACACAGCCTGGTGCCACACTCAGCTTTGCCAGTCGCTCTCAAAAAATCACTTTGATTCCTCCAATCATCCTCCAATATTTGCTATGTTTAGAGTGCGTTGCCAGGTAAAATGAAAGATGTGTGCAGCATCCAGTGTCTAATGAGACAGCTGCAACTTTTATCACATGCCCAACAGTTAGAGATGAACCTTGTTTGTGGCCTTGTTGCACTGACAGTGTGTTAGTGGTTTAATTTACAAGCAGTTATTAGTAGAGTAGGTCCGTGCTACAGTGATGTATGTAATTGACTGAACGGGCTATCTCTTGATCATTGCAGCTATTACAGGTCATCGGGACAATCTATGAATCTATGAATCTGTTGACTTTTTGGAGAAAGGTGAAATAAGGGAGACAGTTACATTAAGCGCAGTAACAGCCCAAGCTCATTTTGAGCAGTGGAGCAGAGAAGGAGTAAGAAAGAGGAAAAGGGGAAGAGAGCGATTGAGGGGAGAAGAAAAGAGGGAGGGAGGCAGACTGAGAGTGAAAGAGGGGAACCTTTAATTTCGCAGTCAGCCAAGCCATCCACACAATCACCTTCTGTTAATTCTATCTGCTACATCAATTAAATTGTTTGTAGAAACTAATTGAATGTGGCTTAATCACACATCTTAATAGCTTTGCACGCTTCGATCTGGCTGTTAATTCCAGCAATAAAATGAAATGAGAGCGCTCACTGGGTAATTAGCGAGGAGGCTTGGGAAAGAAATGAGTGCTTTATGACACGGTAATAAAGCAGAGGAGCCGGTGGGGGGACGGCAAAGGCCGAGCTCGCCTCTATCTGGGTCTTTTTCTGCTGAGCTCAATGATTTTCACCTTGGCTTCCCACATTTGGGCCGTTGTCGCTTTAAACCAAATCAAATAGCCAAATTGAAAGAGAATGAGGCTGTTTGCATACATTAAGCCTAACATCTTACTATTTGAAAAGACGGCGTGGGCACAGGTGATGTATAATGGTTTTACAATAATTTTTCCACTATCACACAGCCTTAGTGTGGAGGGTCTAAGGTGGGTTGTGACTAATGGTGATGGAAATTGAATTGTCTCGTAGTTTGTTTTCCTTCCATAATTCCTGGATTTGCGTTGGTCTGCTGTGTATAATCAGTTCCCTGAATTTTGTGAAATAGTTGGAATATTTGGACTCCTGCTCTTCTACTTCTACAGGACTACATGCAGAATGTGCATGGGAAAGAGATCGACTTGCTGAGGACCACAGTCAAGGTTCCTGGGAAGCGACCACCAAGAGCGGTGGCCACTGTCGCACCCACTGCTAGTCCCAAAACCAACGGGCTGACCAAAGACCGGAGCACCCTGCAGCTGGGCATAGGAAACACAGGTACACATCACTTCCTCATTATAAGACTCAAGGTCAGTTTAATGAATTAAACTTTGGTTCTTTTGCATTTATTTTATTTACGATACATTATATCATTCTGTTTCCAAGAGCCAAAAACATTTAAGTGATGAATAGATTATTCAGTTCATTGCAAATTTGTAATTCTGATAATCGGATAATGATTGTGTTCTACGTTGTTGTAAATTTTTTAAGCATTTTATCACTAAAACAAGGAAAACTGAAAGCATTAAGAAATGGTGATGGTAATCTTTTAATACGTAATTGACAGATTAAAGAAATGAAGTTTGTAGAAGCGTACAAAGTTTATTTCTAAATTACATTTGTACTGTTTTGTCAAGTCTTGAAGTTGTGGTTCTAAAGTCATTTACACATAAATATAACCTGACAAGGACAGAAGTGGCATGTAAAGAGGGATCTGATACACCCAGTGTACCACTAAGTAGAAGAAAGCAGTCAGAGGTACGACGTGTAATGGTTATTCAATGAGTCTTTTATTACTGTGCTAATTTTCTATGTATGCTTGTGATTATTCATGAAAATGGGTCCCAACAGGTTAATTATATGCTTTTCATACATTTCATTCATGCAAATTAGCTGCCTAATATTATACAGAATGATGACTTAATGATCATCTATGAGGAATCTATTAATTCTCTAAATTATCATACAGGGAATTGTCTTTAAATCACTCGTCTGTATTTTAGAAAACTTTACCAAAAAATAAAATCAATGTTTGGAGTTGTTATGACACTGACCTAGTTATTTTTCACCCTCTCTTGTAGGCAGATTGGTGCACCAAAAATAGTTTGGTCCTTATCCTTTTACCAGTTTTTCCCACCTTACCAGTTTTTAAAAATAGCGCCTTTTTTCCCAGCACTTGGTGCCAGCGGAGGCTGCAGAGAGTCTGGCGGGTGTAAAGAGTGGGAGTCAGTGATTGGATTTGGGGGTTTAGGATTAAGAGTAATTAATACTAATTAGCAAAGTGATCCCCAGAGGGAGGTGGGGCCCTGCATCAGCTGTGAAATGGGCACCGTGTTTCCATCGCACAGGCGACATCTAAGTGTCAGAGTGTGGGTACGGTGCCAGAGATGGGTCAGCAGGGACCATTAGCACTGTCCAGGCCAGTTACCATTAAACCTGGCCAAAGTTCTTCCACTGCACGGGTTAATCACTCAAAATCAGAAAGATGTAGGAGTTTACACAGCAGAGGACATTGGGTCGAGGTTGCTTCATCCCACAAACTGTTAACCTTGAGTGTTGGGTTGAGTGGAGTCATCAGGGCAGAAAAAAAGAGCATGAAAAACAGTTCAGACAAGGTTTTGGCAAAATTGTGCCAATGGATTTGTTTTCTCCCTCAGCCTTTCTTTTTTCTACAAACCATTATTTTCTCCTCATGTTCATGCCTTGGACAAGATGCCTCAATGACATATTTAAGATCTTCAGTTTCCATCCATTTGTGCATCAGGGAACAATGTGAGGGAGATTTGCCATAATCTCCACTTAGGAAAAGAAAGGTTACAAATCACATCAGGTCTCTCTCTCTCCGGGTGGAGGACCCTCTTCTGATTATGCGATTGGGATTTTGATTTCATTAGACATGCAATTGATGAAGGGAACAAAGGGATAATTTTTTATTCACGGCATCCAAATCACAAGCCTTGTCTTTGCCTTTGGTAATTCATTCATTCCTTAGCTCTAAAGACCTTTATAATCACTGGGGGAAGAGGGATAGTGACAGAGGGAAGGAGGGGTGGAGTGGATAGGGGGGGAGAAGCTGGGAAGATGAAGAGGAGAGGTTGAGAAGACAGAGAGTAAATGAGATAACGCATGCGCCCAGGAGTTTGCCAAGCGGCCAGGTTTAATTCCTTTGCTGGGTGTGGAGCGGAACCATTTTAAATATGATCCTCCCTGTTAACACTCATCCTGCCGTGTCACCAGCGACAGATACATTGTGTCAAAGTATTAATGGGCCCAGTCACTTTTAATCAATCCTGTGAGCGGGGCAGAGAGTTGCATGTAGAAGAGGTGGAGACGTTGGGAGTGTGTTAAGTGCAGTCCTTTCTCACTCTGCACCACAGTTTGTCTCCAGAGCCATAACCAGTATAACCAGTAGTCTGATACAAATCTGACCAGCAGGTCCTGATTGGGTTAATGTCAGACTTTTGTTCTCCTGGAGGGATTTTTTTTGGAAATCAGTGGTTCCTCTTTTTTTTTTTTTTGATGTTGTTGGATACACTCAAATATTGGAGGAGCTCACATACGCCACATATTGTACTGTTACCACCTGTCACATTCCAAGTGTTTCGTAATGAATTGAAGCTGTGTTAATATTAAGTAATTGAAGTATAATTCATACAATACACCGTAGACAAATGGCCGCCCACGTAACTGTTAAAATGTAGGCTGACTTGCCACTCACACCAGGTTTTTTTTTTTTACTCGTGGGAAAATGTTGGTTTTCAGTATTTTAATAAAGAGTTTAGCCATGCTCTATATGTAAAAATCATTTGAGCCATAATTATAAACTTAAGATAAAGTGGCCACTCAGTCACATCACTGTGATAATAGAGGTTGCACTGATGGGAGCAGGTACACGGCACTTACTGTGACAATAAGCAAATGTATACTCCAATTTCTATGCTATAAATCCAAACAAATAGATATAGATGTATAAGTGCTCACAATACTGTGTTCGTGTTTTTTTTTTTATTTTGATATTACCAAGCTTCATCTCTGTGGAAATTGCTTAAAAATGTCGCCCCCACAGTGACACTGTAGCATAAGAGCAGTTGTGTGGCTCTGACAAATTAATTTACGTTACATTACATTAAACTGAAGTGAAGGGAGTAAAAAAAAATTGTAAATTGATTCAGAAAGTGAGATAACTTCAGTGTATATTTAAATAGGATGAGGAATCATGCCCTGCACAAGTGTGAAGTAATTATTGAAAAGTTGTTTTGATGCATATATTGTGTGAAATTACAGTATATAATTCAGGGTTGGAGGGGTGCGCCTGGGCGGTGGTTGGGATGATGGTGGTGGATTACACACAGCAGCAGATGATGTGCTGCCCGGCCCACATTAGCATGAATGCTTCATTATCCCACTACTTGTACATAATGGCAACAACTCCACGGAGGGGTCAGGCCTCGTCACGGCTCATCAGCTCACTGACGGCCCGGCCTAAAGAGAAATGAGAAGCAAGGCAGCACTGCTCCCCGCTAATCCATCGCCTCTACTTAACACCCCAGCCCCAGATAGCCTGCAGTACTCACTACTATATGGCTTTTGTTATCACTATATACACATGATGATACTGTCAGCAAGAAATGCTCATTATTGGAGTTGGTGCTTTGTAAGTTTTCATTAATTCAAAAGAAATGTGCTGGAGGGGACTGTGAAATATTTTCTTGTACATTTTTAAGCATTTTTTTAAAAAGAAATTTTTTTTTGGCAGTAATTATGTAGTACATTTTATGCAGTATGTTTTCAAATCCATTCAATTAAAGATCGTTGTAAAGCACTCCATTAAAAGTAAAAATCCTGTACTCAAAATGTTGTGAAAAAAAATGTTTATTATCTAACAGCATGGTTAACCAGTGTCCTATTATTGAATATGACATAATTACAATATTAGCCAGTTTAGTTTTTACTGCTTTTGTTACCATGTATTTTCTGTTATGTCTCTATTCCTGTTGTGTTTTTTTTTTTTTCACCTCAAAAATGATCTTTAAATGTTTTAGATATAATTCATATTCAGGTCTCATTCAAGAAGCATCAGGAAACTGTCAAGAAAATGTTTGATTCCTGTAATGTTAGCAGAAGGCCTTAAGGAAACTGCACATAATCATTTCCTAAAACATTCTGCTGTATTGTAATGTTATTTATCATATTCTAAATTAGTGTGCTTTGCACAAAAATCGGTTATTTCCTGCCATATTTGTTTTCGACTCTCATGTATCTCTATTTTGGTCTCTGCAGTGGCAACATCCACCCGTTAAATCCGATCCTGTGGACTCCAGAATAAAGTTCATAAACCACAAACCATATTGTGCCGAGCTGCACTCCACTTGGTGGAAACAGGCTTGTAGTCCACTATAGTGTCAATACATTAAAGGGTCATACAGATCTTTAGCTGGCTATAGCTGCGTTTGGTGTACAGTGCTCTTTTAATGCCACCAGCTGATTATTTCTCCACTGTAATTACATTATCCTACCCTTTATGCAAGAGTGGTCTCTGGGGACTAATGGATACAGCCATGTATAATTCATTAATCATTAGCATCCAATTTGACAATTAGACGTGATTGTTGAATTTTAAATATCAATCGAAGTTGCCTTGTAGTTATGAGGTTTCTCTCTCTCTCTCTTTTAAGGCACTAAAAAAGACAAACTTTAGGAATAAAGAATGTAGAAGATTCTGAGATTAATGTTCTTTTTGAGAAATGAATGCCATGGTAAACAACAGTGTGATATTTGTGTAATCTCAGATTATGGGTGAAAAATAAAGTCACACAGTGTTTATTAGGTCATATTTGTAAATCATTCAGTAATGAACGAACAAGCAGTCCAAAACGTCCAGAGCTTATTTTATCTCATTCATCCATCACTTTTTTCAGTTTCACAAGTTTCCCATCTTCATTTTAGTACTCCCAAAACTCCTCGGCTCTGTCCCTCCTCCTCCTCCTCCTCCTCCCCCTCATCCTCTGCTCTGATTTCAGCATGCTAATTTAGTCAGTGCTCCTCAGCATGATTCCCTCGCTCTCTCGCCCATTCTTGCTGCGATTCTGCTCCCTCCCCTCTGGGACCTGAAGATTAATATTCCTGGGCCCAACAAGATAATTACTGATACTAATTAGACATGATTATGTGAATTTGATACACTTATTACTCTAGATAATGAGTAGGACATATTATCCTAACAAGCACCCGTGCCGCTTAGTTTACTTTACACACGACCCACACACTATATTTTCTGTTATTGTCACCTCAATCAGAAACTGATATTCTCTTGTAATTATTGAATAAAAGGGCTTGATGTGTGATACCTATAAGATAGAAAAACACATATTGTGAAGAAAATCTGGCTTTGTTTCTCTAAAAACAAATCCTTTGAGGGTCAGAGCTAAATCCGTTTACCTCATTATTTTTGATTGCCTCAGTGCAACTTGTAAATGTGTCAACATAGGGAATACATTTTGTGAAAATTCATGTTCGGTGGCCAATTTCGCCGACAATGATGCCCTTTATCCCCTGGATTACCGTGACATCACGTTAAATTCGCCATTACGTATTTTATTGAGAGAAAAAAAAAATTATTTCAGTTTATTGCTTTTGAATGCTTCAACACTTCATCAGATTCCCTTCACATGACTGTAAGTGTGTCTATGGAGTTTTTCAGAGTAGTTAGGACGTGTTGTAGCGGCTGCTTGCAAACAGGAGGGAAGGACCTCACATGGTGCAGCCTAGCCCATGAATTAGTAAAGAGAGTCAGGCGTCCGTGGCTTGCCTGATTGGAAGTTAGGGAGAGAACGCCTGCTGACGCCAGTGGAGATCGATGTGGCAGTCAGAGGGATGAGGAGAGATAATTAGCGTTCAGAGTGTATCTTGTTAATTAAGGGCTAATTAGAGGCAGAGGCAGAGGGAGAGGGCTTCTGTGCATGTGTGTCTGTATGAGAGGGTTGTTTGACTGAGGGATGTGCACAAATAAGGTGGCAGCAGCATTAAAGTGCTGTAGAAACTACGGAAAAGCTCAATTACACCATTGTCACTTCTTTCTCGCTCAAAGAAAAACAGTTCCACAAGTTAAAAACTCAAAAAGCTCTGGGAAGAATAAGAAGTGGGGGTTTAATTTGCTTGCGTCTGTCACTTGTCTTCCAGGTGCTCCTCACTCCAACAGCAGTACGTCCCTCCAGACGGGCGGGTCGATATTTGGTGGCAGTAAAGACGGCATGCATCAACGCTCCTTTTCCGTGTCCAGTGCCGACCAGTGGAATGAAGCCATCAACACGAGTACAAGCGGCGGAGCCTGTAAGAACTCCACCCTCTACTCATTCATCCTCCTACGACCCATCCAGTTCAAACATTACCAGCCCCACAAAGTTCAGTGTGTTTAAAACAAAACAAACGAGCCTAAACTTGAGGCGTAGTTTGATGGAGATGCCATTTCCTGAATTTCTGACAGTTGAAACAAGCCTCATTTTCATAATGAGGTGATCAAGGCTGTGATGGCTGTGACCTTTCTGGCAGCAGCTCCTTGATAGAAGCAGCGCGTTTCGCAGAAGAGGTGCAGTGTAGGTTAACTTGCTGCTATCGATGCAATGCATCACCTCTCACTGCCACTGTGTCACATTGCACCCTGTCACTGGAGTTGAGTGAAAAAAGTATAATATATTCACCATGCATGTCTGCCCCCACCCTGTCCTTACCTTCCATCTTACCCCCCCCCCTTTTGTTTTCCTCTTTTTTTTCTTCCGAAGAGGAAAATGAATGCTTTTCGGGGGTACCATTCATCACCAGTTATTTCCCTCTCTTTGTGGTTGGCAGTAAAAAAGCACTTAAATGCACATCAACAGAATAACAGTCATTTCCATGCATGTTTGCACTCTGGTAGTTCTCATTAGCGCGGCGGCGGCTCCCTCCCTCCCCATGGGCTCCCAGGGGCCCCGGCAGTTTAAAGAGCGCACTTTATGAGCGCCGCTGGAGTCCAACTGCATGGCCCTCGTGGTTCCGCAGACAAGCCTGTCTCTCATTTGGAGCTGCCAAACGATCAATTCTGCCTGGACGCAGGCACTTCCATCACCCCCTACCCCTGTCTCCCATCAGCAGCATGCCCAAAGCAGAATTACTTAGATTCGTGGGGTCCTCAAATAAATGAGCGCGACTGTGCGTTGAGTGTGTGTGTGTGCGTGTACTCGCTGAATATTTTTGTAGCTGTTTGTATGTGAGTTTTTTTCCACGGAGCATGTTTGTGTCTTTGTTATAATGTGAGTGTGGGGTAAAAAAAAAAAAAAAAAAAGGCTTTATAGTGGATGTTTATGAGTGTGTTTGGCAGCCGGTCTGCAGCAGACAAATAGGAATTCTTGAACGTTGCACTGTGGACAAATAAGGTGGCTAGAATTTCCCATTTTCATTATTGGTAAACTGAAAGCCCTCAATATTAACATAGCTCATTAACCAACATCCAGTCCTCAACTAAATCAAATCCATAATTTGCCCCATTATTCTATTTTCTTCAATTATTTTCATGCCACTCTTAAGGTAACCACAAATGAGCTCGAATGAGGCAAATGAGCTGCAAAATAATACATGAAATATTGCGTCAAATGATAGATATGTTGTTCGTCCTCTGTAATCAGAGCATCGTCAGTGCAGCTAGTATAGCACTTGTAATGAGAACTGGAAGCAGCATCTTTGCAGCTTAAAAAACTTTCTCAGTCTCTTGTTGTTGTGTCTCCTCACGTTTGAGGAACCTGAATAAAAACAGGAGAATATGTGAAGTGCAACGGGTCTATCTGAAAATGTAAACTTGATTGAAATGCGACCCTCTTTCATCCTAATGTGCATTCAATAATCAATAGAGGGTGTTCCACAGTGAAGGCTGCTCATGTTTTGCCATTTGAATTGACTTAAACCAAGCCCAATCACTCCATTATCCTTGGTGAAGGTTACAGGTTAAAACAAAATGTGATTCTCAGATGCAAAAACAGCAGATTGATGATTCTCTGTAGAATGAATGCATCTTAGCCATGTAACCATTTCCATATTATTTAAAGAATGTCCTCATTTGTAAACCTATTGGCAGAAGCAGGGGTACTACCGTCTCTTGAATATTGAGCGCAGAGTTTTGATTAAATCCATGTCCAATTTTTCTATTGCTTGCATTCATAAAGACACCCATTCTTAATGCACCAGATGCTTGTTTAGATCCTGCTCTCCTTCACACACCTCAATCTTTGAACCTGAATTAAAAGCACAAGGCTCAAACAGCTGCATGAGCAATGATTGGATGGCTGATGACAGTAACTAAAGTCATCGTCATCGTGTGAGTAATGTCAAAGTCAAAGCGTTACTATAAAACTGACCCTAATGATACGATAGTAATTCAACAAAGAAGTTAGTAATAGCCCAGAGTTAAATTATAATAAGTGAAAATTGGTATTAATTTTCTTTAAGCGTATAGACTTGCTTGAAAAAGTTGTCCTTAATTCCTTTTAGAAACAAAAAATTACTCACTTGCATCTGGAAATGAAATCATTACTTGATTAATATATAAGCTGATCAACAGAAAATTCAAATTATTTGCTTTTAACTCAGTAAGTTAATTATTTCTTCTAATTCATTATAAATATATTGTGGGTTTTACACTGCTTTTTCTAAGCAGGTAATAACAACACATTGCCATGTTTTTAGAAATCTTAAAACCATCGTTCTTCATTATGTGACCAAAGAATATCATTATGTATTTTATTTGCACCACTTAATCCTTTATGGCCTCCGTGAAAGATTTGCATCTCTGTTTTTCCACTGCTACACTCTTCTACATGGTGTTAATGCATATAAAGTGTTTTTCTTTTCCCTCCTCTTAAGTTTGCATACCAGGACACAGGTAGTTAACGCTCAGATAGCCCTTTCCTGTGGCACAGGAAAGGGCTTTATATGTTGGCCTCCTGATGCGAGGGTGATAGCATGTGGGGCGTTTGATTTCTACGTCAGGCCGTAATGAAGTTTGACATTTAGTTTGGAGAGAGCAGCAGAGCGCGATCAGGCCTTGATTAGTACACTCTAATTGAGGATAATAAGGGGAGGCGGTGATTGTTTCTAATTTTTGCCATTAATTGCAGCTGTTGGTTTTGATTGAGGACAGGCAGGGCTGCCATGTCAAGGGGCCTGGCGGAATCATAGTGCTCCTCACCCGAAAGCCTCTTGAATAACAATGAAATTACCCCCCCCCCTTTTCTTCACTCCCTTTTATCTCTCTTTCTCTTGTCCCTTTTTCACTGTCAGTTTCGCATTGGTAAAGGCAGGGGTTTTTTTCTGTCTTACCCACAGCCTTCATCCTGAAACATATTTAAATAGTCATCACCATGGTGGCAGTGTAATATACTGTAATCACAGGTTAGGCTGATACCATCCTGCTACCCAGGTGATCTTGGTTGAGTAGGTAAGAGACTCCTGATCTCAGTGTGCTTCATTACCCAGCTTGGTCCTGATGGCCCTCATGCTAATAATGCCAGAGTGAATTCTTGACTTGCAGAATCATTCCAGTTCCAACTTCATAATCCTCAACCTATAAGAAATAATGTAGTAATCAGAACCACTTAAGGGCAGCAGACTTGAGATTATATAAATCAATTAGGGCTTTGTGATTTTTTTGCTCTTGGGTGAAGGTTGAGGACAAAGTTCATTATAGTTGTTAAATTCTTAATGGATAAAGACAGCAAACACAAAACAGAGAAAACTGGCTAGGTCTTATTTGTAAACAATAATTTCTTTATCCTTATGTGAGTTCCTAGTAACATTTTTCCGGCTTCCCCCTCTCTAGAGGTCGCCACAGCAGGTTACCTGTTCTTTCAGTGATGTCCATATTTGCACCAAATGCCCTCCCTGACACAACTCTCCCATTTATCTTGGGTGTGGACACTGGATGTGGCCCCCTGTGGCTGTGGTCAGTTTAATATGATGCCTTCTTAGTAAAATGGTTAAAGATTGAAGCATTTTACAAATCTGAAGCAAAATATTCATAGCAATAATATGACCTGTATGTTTCCACAATGCATAAATACTGAATTCAACTTTACTGTTATACTGATAACGAAGAAAATAGTTTCACAATATATATCATTTAACTACTGCTCAGCCCTAAAATCATTAGCTTAAAGGTGCTTTGATATTGTTGCTTGCTGGTGTTTACTGTATTTTCAAACCTGCCCTTTATACATTTCCTGTTTGAGGATGAGTGGTGCAAACAAAGAAAAGTGTATCACCCAGTATATGTTTCAGGTGCAGGATGAGCAGTGCTAGGGTCATTTTCCACAACATTAGGGGCAGAAATTGATAATTAGAGGTGTTTATGACACGGTCGGGGCCCCTGAGGGGCCGCCCTCCCCTTTAACCTCAAGCGACATTAAACAAATGCTGGCTGTCACATTGGAGGCAGGTTGGAGCTCAAGTCTTCCACCCGCCATACGGAGCTGTACTGGCGGGACAGACGGTAGGATAGAGAGGGAGGAGGAAGCAGAGAGTTGGGGGGGGGAAGAGGGAGGAGGAAGCAGAGAGTGGGGGGGGGGGGGGGGGGGGGGAGTTGCAATGAGGACCCCTGTGCCCCCAGCTGTCTGAGCCAGCTAATGACTCGTCTCAGGGGGGCTGTTGTAAGAGAGCAGGGAAATTGAAACAGACGCCTCGACTAAGAGCTGCTACATGTGTGGTTGTGTGCTGCCATTCAAGACACCAGAGAGCTCAATGTATGTAGTGCAGCACAAGCAATCAGTGTTATGTTTATTAATGTGACGACATATAATCAATATTAGTATTTTTTTTTTTTTTTTTTAGCAATATATCATTATTTTCCTTTACTGAAAAACTGATGCTAATGTAAAGGATGGTCTCATGGGATCTAACAAATTAGAGGGTTTTTTAAAATTAATTTGGTTATTTTTCCCAGTAATGACATTCACGTTATCGCCGTTGTTATAATGGTGAATCTAAAGATAAGTGTGGACATAGTAATGTGCGTCTCAGGTATTGTCTCCTATCTCTGCCCATGCTCAAACAATGCATCCCCGAGCCGTCTAAGCTCCACTCTTCCCTCATGTTACCATCGTCAGTCCCCTGCTGAGCCCATCTTAGTCCTCCAAGACAGCCCCATCTCCCTAAAGGTAATGACCGAATTAGGCCTAATGTTGTACACTGGCTAATGGCACAGTGCCTCACATTATAGCATGTGCAACTGGCAATGACAACAGCAATAATCCCTGAGCCCCTTGTCCTCCTGCACTCCACCCCTGGGGCTGGGACGGTGCACAGGGAAATGAATGGAGTTTGCCACACTACAATGAGCTTTTGATGGGAGACAATGGAGGAGGCTGCCAGCACCACACAGGGTGGTAAGAGCAGAGCAATATGGGGCCCATCGACTGGCCCTCCCTCCCTCGCTCCCTCCCTCCTTCCCCGAGGCCCCTGGCCCCCGCTCGCAGATTCATAATGGCATCCGGAGGGGGAAAGAAGGGAAAGTGATGTCAAATGTCAGGAAATCAGAGAGATGGCAAGCTGACAACCCCCCCTCCTATCGTCCCATGCCTTCTATCTCTTTGCCCAACGGTAGCACAGGTTAATATCACATTTATAAAATCACTTACAAGAAACAAAGCCGGCTCTTAGCCCCCTGTCATTCTCTGACAGTCATATAGAGAGCTTTGCTGCGGGCTAACTTTGGTAACCATTTGTTCACAGAAAGCCCCGTACCTGTCCTTCATCTATAGCCAGAGTCACACAGTTACTTTAGGAGCACTCAAAGCCATTTTCAACTCTTACTAGTGAGCACGCTGTTTTTAAGTGCCAAGTCTGCCCCAGTTTTACATGAAGCTTTAATAGTGCCATTCCTCATTCACGCATTCAGTGTCGCAGTGATGCATAATCATATATATATATATTTCTTCACTTGTCATTAAAATGGTCATTCCTGTTTGAATTGCTCTCCTGCTGAATCAGCCTGGTAAATATTTGTAAAGTTGGATCTGTACTCAGTTTGCCCAAACAAAGCTTAATTCTCCTCATACTACTAACCCTTCACTGAATTAGTATTTAAACTGCAAACTGTTAACATGAAACACTAATGTTTTCTTTTTCTATCCATGTCTTTTCAGCCAATGGGATGAGTGATCCAGCAAATTCCAGCGTGGGCAGCGCAACGAGTCCTAAACTTGAGCCACCTCCTTCTCCTCATGCCAACCGCAAGAAACACAGACGAAAAAAGAGCACAGGCATCACAAAGCCAGATGGCTTATCTGCAGGCAATGAAGGTACAAAACTTGCACTGTTGCACTAGTACTGAAATGACCAACACTTGTGAAGCAAGAAAGAACAACAAGCCCTTTTTAATGTTGGGAAATCAATGAGGGATCATGATAGAGAGTAAACATGAGCATTCCCTAACTGGGAAACAGTAAATCCATGAACATCAGAGGCAATGAAGAGGGATGGGTAAAATCTCAGCACTGAACTATATAGATACTGCCATCTTATTTCTATGCATTTATTTTTTTTATTTAGTGGGGAATTGAATTAAATATACAGTATGCCAATCATAAGCTGCGGGTCAGACATGACTTGAACTCACTTAGTTGTTGTATGTGTGAACACAAATGTCCACAGAAGTCACTCCAGAATTATCTGGTTAATATCTGAGTGAATTCTCAGCAGAGAAACTCTGGAGAAGCCATAGCGAGTGAAAGGGTGAGTGTCCTTCCTTCTGCACATTGATGCCCAGACTCTTACCTTCTTGTCTAGATCCTCTGGAGATTCTCTACTCTGAATGTATCTCACTCAAGTGGCAACCAGTACTGATATCACTGATAAGAATCTGAACTCCTGCTTTGAAGCCTCAAGTTTTGTTATTTGACCAATGCCATGTTGACGTTTTGCAACTGGAAATTGACAGATGTCTCACCAGGCCCCTGTTGGATGATACCAGCTGTCAATCACACTGGTGTCTAGTCATATGTGCTGTACTTTTTCATCTATTTTCCACTTAATTGGGACATAATTTACTTTATTTTTCTGTGTTCCGTGAAGACTTGATGCTAGGGATTGAGACCATGAACTCCTCAGGAAACTGTTTACCGATGTAATAAATCAAGTGAGAAGTAGAATTTTATTTTCCTTAGGACTTCATTCAAATGCAGTTATTTTTGCAACCGGCGGAGTTGCCCCTGGTGGCTTTTCTGTATCTTCTTACTTCCAGGTTGTCTTCATCTGGCAGTTTTTTGTATACTGTCTATGGTCCATATCCGGCTGTGTTCTTTATAATTCAACAGTAAACTCTGTCCCGACAAATCTCTGCACATTATCTTTAGTTCATGACAGAAATGGCTATAAACACACTGATTGAGTTCATCTACTTTGAATTCAACATTTTTTACATACTAATCATTCATTCCTGTGGTCATCATGAAAAGAAGTATTACGTCTAAAACGTATGTGGTTTTGAACCTCAATGTCCCCCCACCCCCCACAGCCCCTATTTCTTTTACCGTCTTATGAAAAGCTCCAGAAGCCGTTGCCCTTCTCAGCAGGGGAGTGGCAGTCAGCTCTCTACCCAATTAATAATGATTCCCCTGCCCAATGATGAATTGAGTACCCTAATTGGATGGCATTGTGAAAACACTGAGACGCATTTCAGAGGCCATAAAACTGATGTCACCGGGGCGATGATCAATCAACAAGATTGATACGCTGGATAACAACAACAATGGCATTGACACCTCCTAAATGGGCCCTAGCATTTATAATCATTATACTTTTTTATCATGGTCTGTGACAGCTGCTCTTTAAAGTCTGAATGGCTCTGTTGACCACATTGTTGTTTGGAGGGAACATCATCAGCATCATGGAGATAAGTGCTATGAGATAAGTGGGGCTGCACTTGGCTGGTCCACCACGGTTCAGTGCTGTGCTCCTAAGTTTTATCAAGTTACACAAGTGGTCTGCCAATTGTCATGGGACTTAAATATTAAATAATAGTTTTGCCATTGGTCTGCTGGCTAGGTTTTGGGAATTTATCCATTACAATAAATTGGTTTTCTTATCAGCCCTTTTAAACAGCCTTTTTCCAAAAACACCTACCAACAAAAAGGGCTGAACAACTAATGGTTTTCAAATAGAAAATTGCAATTACCCGTACGTAGGTGTGAATGTGAGAGTTGATGGTTGTTTGTCTCCATGTGGCCCTGTGATGGACTGGCGACCTGTCCAGGGTGTACCCCACCCTTTGCCCTCTGTCAGCCTGGGATTAGGCACCAGCACCCCCTGCGACCCTCATGTGGAGGATGAAGATGAGTGAGTGTGTGAAATTGAACACAGAGGTAGCAATTTATTTATTTTTGATTTTTCTAGTCAAAAATGACTAGAACATTTCTAGTAAGTATATGAAGAATTCTTACAATTAAATTTCCATCCTTGCTTGTTAGAGTATAGTATATACTCTATACTCCCCCTCTCTTTGCATCTGCTCTGTCCTGTGAGTGGCAGAGAGGCAGAGCAGGAGGCTTTTACACAGATGGAGGCTGTGTGCTGTGAACGAGACAAAAGCTGATTTCAGAAATGCACTGCAGCCCGGAACTTTTCAACACTTTCTTTACCCAGAGGAGCTGTAAGTGTGAACGCAAATGTCCGAATCGGTTTAACTGGACATTAAGCAGACTCTGTCCTACCAAGTCCCCAGTGCAAAGTCTGTGTAATGTTCATTTGAGCCAAGGTACAAACAGATCAAGGGCTGAAACCATCTGACGCTGGTCAGCGTGAAAATACAACTTGAATACAACATTATTATACAACAATACAAATGCAACATTGACGGTATTCTGAGTGTGAGTGCAGCCATACTAGTTTTGGACATTGTAATGTTCCTACTAACACTATAATGTTGCCATGTTAGTATCAGTAGTAGTTATCATACTGGACATCATCCATCATATTTTGACCTGTATTTACAGAAGCAGTGTGACTTGACTTCTATGACGCTGTTTAGCTCTTGATGGGTTGTCTCCAGGCAGAACTACACCTTAAAACTATCAAATGAGTGATGGCTGGCATTGTCAATGTTTTGGCGTATCTTATTGATAAATGTCCCACATTAGACGAAATAGCAGACAGATTTGTCCTGGACTCTCTGATGGAGAAGGTTCAAGAGTAATCAGACTGTAAAAGGAAAAATTGTGAATGTTCCTCACGTTATCAAACATGCACATTGTTTTCTGTCTTCCTCAGTGTTCTCGGTGAGATTTTCTATTAGCATCAACTTGTCTGTTCTGCTGAATGCTTTGGAATACAGACGTATCACTTAAATATTGGATTCACCCACGTCTGGCTTGTGAGTTGCGTTTCCTGCTGAAACAGCGAGAGGAAGAGAGTGAGAGAGAAAGAGGGAGAGAGAGTTGAGATCCTTGAATAAATTGCTATCAGTTTGTCTCATTTACGGGGCAATCAGACGCGTGCAATGCAGGCTGAAATTGAATTTTAGTTGCTGTGAAGTATCATCAATCAAAAACCATGTGAGCGTCTTAAGGTGAGAAATCATTTTGGCCAACATGAAATGTGTAGGATGTACATGGAGACTAGAGAAATTGTTGCACCATTATTTCCAAATGTGGCACTACAGTACTTAGCGAGTGTCTTCTGATTGGTTTAGGGAATTCAAGAATTAGGCTTAATGACTACAGCATATGAAACGTGAATGCTTTTAATTAGGTTTGATTAACTCAATGCAGAGTCCAGTTAATGGCCTTAAAAATCACATCTTACCCCCAACCCGGAGCAGTCCAAACTACAACCTGTGCTGTTTTAGTGGTCATCGGTTCCCTGTTAGCACCCTTATGTTTTTAGTAATTCTTAATGCACTTGTGGCCTTCTGAGCACCTGTAAGTTTGTGCAATATTGCAAAAAAATCTTTCTCTGAAGTCAGTGCTGCAGTTTGTCAGTTATTTTGCTGTTTTTTAAGATCCCACTATGTCTTATATTTGATATTTAAAAAAAAATTCTTCAACATAAGGCTATTTCTATTTTAAATGAATTTAAAGTCATATTTGGATAGTTTGTGAATGTGGCTACAGCGCTGCACTTCCACCAAGGATATGCACAATGGACACAGTCCCTAATATCCTATGCACTGTCAGAGCTGTGTGCTGTAATGAACTTCTCATGTGCTTAAAGAATGATGCAGGATGCATGGCGAGACAACTGACAGCCCCGTAATGTGTTTCCCAGCAGCCACCCGGCGACGAGCTCTCTCGGTGTGTCGCTCGCCATAAACCCACTGGAAAATCGATGGCCGATAAAGAGTTGTGTTCAGGGGGAGCCCCCTCTGATTAATGCAGACTGTCAGAGAGCATCATTAATGTATTTCTCTTTTAAAGAAAGTGTATCAAATACTCATTGTTTTGGGTTTCTAGCTCGTCCACTGTGAGCAAGGGAGGGGGGGGGGTGCAAAAAGATGAAGTGAAGTTGTGAAGAGAGTGGCATCTTCCTTATTCTTGGGTATTTATGGATGAAGATATTTTTACTCATGTGAAGGTCACAGAAATCAGGGAGGAAAAAAAAGAGCTAGATGCTTGCCTGAATAGTTTTAACATAAAGGAGGTGTTAAGGTCTTAATTTACATCTTCATCACTGGATGTGATTTGATGCAATTTTAGGGAAAGACATCATCAAAGCTATCATGCATTTTTGAACATTTTTGATTAAAAAGGCCCACAGTTCAAACAAATGGTAACAGTCAGAAAAGAAGCTGAAACCACATTCACTCTTCTATAAACTCTTGTGCAGGACTGAGGTCAAAACTATAATTTTGACTTCAATTAATTTTTCATTTAAAAATTTATAATAAATATCATGTTTAATTATTTGAAATAATAGTCTTTAATTGAAACAAACATTATTTTATTATTTTAACTCATTAGTTTAATCTGGATAACAGTACTTCACTGGATTTTATCAGCAATTAGAGTGGGATAATAAAATAATTTTCATGTTTAGAAAAGGATAGTGATATTGTTAGCTTTATGTCACAGAATAGCCAGGTGTGATGTGATCTTTATTCATGAATTCAGTTAAAAAAAATGTGTATCTCTGAGAATGTGACCAGAAAACATCTGTGACATACAGTATATGATAAAATATATGCACATAGAGTATGTACATGTTTTCACAAATTCAAACCTAGTAATGAAATGATCAAGCAAAAACTGTGTAAATAAGTAAAAGTTTAAAAATAAGAAGCTGTTGACAAATAGAACGTGTGTGTGGAGCACCATGTACGAAGTGATGTGATTCCATTGTGATCAGTGGAAAAGTTACAGTTAGTCAACTAAGAAAGAAGTGAAAGAACCTTTATGCAGTGTATAGTTTACCTAAAAACTTTCTCTACAATGTCGTTATCCTCACCACCTGCTCCCAGATGTTCTTCATGGGTTCAAGATGCTGATGATTCGGACTCATTCACGACAACAAGAGCTGATATCCTCCATGCTCTTCAGTCCAAAACATGCTTCGTCCAGTGCTGATCAATAATCATGTTAGGTTTGCACTGAGAGGCCAACTTAATCTAGTATCCTATTGTCCTGTACCTTAGTAAACTAAGGGTTAATATCCTCTGGAGTCCAGCTGAGGATTAGGAAATGGAGGTTTAACTGCCTGTGCTAATGGTGGGTGTTTATCTCAATACTTTGTTTTGTCACTCCCCGACTCGCTCTCATTTCCGAAAGCTGTCCCTGGAGCCTCCACTCTTGTAATGGCTTAGCTTTCTGAGCGCCACAGTATAGGGGGAAAGGAATAACAAGATTCTCATTTGGGCTCTATACACACTGCCCACAGATACATGTATAATTGGCCCTGTTTTCATTCTGCGCTGTTGTTAAATGCACTAGCTATTAGGGTAGTGGTATTGGTGCTGAATTCATGTGTTTGTTTATTGTTGGAAGGTGTGCTCCTTGTTTGTTTGAGCATGTGCGTGCGCCTGTAAAAGTGTTCAGGATTGTGTGTGTGTGTGTGTCAGATAGATAAAGAGTGTGCTCTAGCTCTCTCTCTCTCTCTCTCTCTCCCTCCCTCTCTCTTCTTTCTGAGTTTGGTCGTGGTTCCCCTGGGGCCCCTGTCGCAGTAATGGCCTGCTCCTGATTGCTCTGATACAGGTTAGGAATATTGGCTTTAATGATGTGTAAAATGAGCAAGCAGTGCCTGTGACATTTACAGATGGCACCGCCTTGGCCTGTTCTTCCCAACTGCTCGTTAATTCACGGGAACGGCAAGCACTTCTTTAAGTGACTGCCTGATGCATGCACACGACACAACAAAACACATCCTGCACACTACAACAATCCCTCACCTTCTGCACCTCTGCACCTTGTCATCATTTCAGCCAAGTTTTCACACAAAATGGATGAAAAAAAAGGAGTCCTTAAGGCCAAAAGGTGTTTGCTAAGTCCTTTTCGGAGGGTTCGTCACACTAGTCTCCAGAGCTTTTTGAGAGGCTGAGACAGAATAGATGCTGTGCTGCTGTCTGCAGCATGGACAGTCCAGCTGGGCTCAGTACCAGTACCCCAGGGTGATAATCTGGTCCACAGGTCTTCATTGCTGCATCTGCAACATATGCACCATGAAAGAGGGATAGCTGTCCTCCGGTCACCCTCTTACCTGTGCGTGTTCCTGTTTTTTCCTGTTGATTTGCAGGTCAAAAATAAATGTTTCCTCTAATGACTGACTTTCATCATAAAAAAAAGAGCTAAATTTCAAAAATTAAAGTAGAAAAAGGCTTTTGCTTGACACTGTCTTCTCATAATATGCACCCGTACAATTTTCTATCTATTCTTCCTAAATTATATCAAACACTCAATCACTACTACTACAACTATCAACTATTTCATCAAACGTATCAAATATCAAAATAGTAAGCAACTATGGATACGTAACACGTATGCATATGAACAAACAAGTTGGCGATACAGATCAGGATGATATGATGTAAACCAGTGGTTCTCAAACTTTTTATACCAAGTACCACCTGAGAAAATATTGAAATCTCGAACTAACACCATTATCACCACCATTTAAATACAGTGGTGTAAATAGGGCGAGCAAAGTCACCTATGGACCTTTCAAGGTGTGTGGTTACTTTGGGGCAACTGAAACCTGAGTCTAAAATAAAAATGTCGCGTGACTACATTAAACAATAAAAGTTAAGCGGTTGACTTACATCCACTATGAATGTGGGTTTAACCCATTTAAAAAACTGTAGATGTACTTTAGTGGTTTCTTGTGTTGGAGCCCTTCCAAATGGTCACCATATACATTATATGCGAGGATCACAAGGAGTAATGGTTACTCTATGCAATGATGGCTGTATCATTTCTATTACATTTCCTTTTTTGGACCCGTAACGTATTTTGTTCAGCTCAACCAAATCCAAGTAACTCACAGCTCTACTTAGTAATTGTAATTTTTATTGCAGCTAGTAAATATTAAAAAGGCACTCACCAATTATTGTAGTATCTTGAAGCTGTTATTTATTACTGAAATGTTCAGTTTATTAAAGTGCCGTTGTGTCACTGCTAGAAGCCATTAAGTATCTGATGAACAACATCTGTAACTGAGCGCTTCCCTGTGAATGGTGGACGATGAGTATCTCTATCTGTTACTACCTTTACATACCTCTCTCTGGCCATTACACTCTAATCTCCTTTTTATTATGCCATGTTAATTAAGGAAAATCATATTTCGTTCATTCTTCACAGTTGGGTTCCCCGTTGCCTTTAAACTGTGTGCTTCCTTGTCCACCCACTGGCAGAACTCTGTTAATTTATTTCTAATTGCCAAGAACTTGTTGATTGTAGGCTCATGGACAGATATGGTCAGGAGGTTAATGCTCATGTTAATGTGACAAGGTGATCGCTCCTCTGCTATCCGCATTCTAACTGCGATCGTTGAGTAATAACAGATGCAGTAATGGCCCTTTTACAAGCTCATCATGGCAGGTGCCTGTAAGATAGCAGTGATTCCTTTAATACATTGTTCAGGCTCAGATTTACTGTCTGTGACATCAACACTTTGACCTCAGCGATGGATGGCATTTAAAGTAATATGAGTGGGCTGGAGCTGGATGTAGTAACGATACCTGTGTCACACATAAATATCCCTGCTGCACACACACACACACACGCACACACACGTGCACACACACACACACACACCGTCTCTGTAGTGCAGTTACTGTGTCTCATGTGCATTACTGTGCATGCAGAATAAGATTTGTTTTCCCTTGTATACTCATCAGTTTAAAAAATCAGCCATCCATTGCTTTTTTAATCTCCATAATGAAAGTGTTTTAATGCCTCCAATTTATTGCCTGGGCAGCCAACAGAATAATTAGCTTTGTTCAGGTTTTTCAGAAAGATGAAAACACAAGTATAAGAACATTTGAGACTGGGAGCCACAAATTATTATCAAATGCACATGTACCTAAAGATACATTGGAGGAGAGGAAATTGCTGTATTTATACCAATTAATTGGTTAAGAAAATACATTTATCATTCTTTTTTAGGTTGCTTAGTTCCATCAGATGAAGGATTATATGTTTAATCCCTATTATTTTTTTCAAATGTCTCACCCAAAAACTGTGAGTCTAAATAAAGAGGCTCCCAAGTCTTTATTGATTTTCTGTGACCTGTGGTCAATTTCACAAACTAAATCAGATAATTGAAGTCGGTGTCGAGCTAATTGGATTATTGCTTTTCCCCTGAAGAGCTCGCCCTCCGCCGCAGCACAGGGATTGCTACATTAGTGGCGTCCATCAGGCATCTGTCATTTAAATGTTACAGGGCTGTGTCTTGCACCGCGGAGGGCAAACACATTAAGCAAGTGCGCATGAATTTTCTCAAGCGCTTTCTCGCCGTTGAGCTCAACCATTACTTTATAAGAAATGAAGTCGGTCAATGTCAGAATGTATTTGTGAAATGGATATAAAAAAAAGCTTTAAGAGGAAACCACTGCTCATGATAAATGATGTCAATAATTTGGGTAATTAATAGAGAACAATTAGAGCGTATCAGAAGATCTATTTCCAGGACATGTTGTGGATCAAATCTACATAGGAAAAAACATCCCCCGTGTGTCGACTTGCCTCCAGTCCTGCAAACATGCTGTATGCAAATGAGATGACTATTTGCATAGACATAATTAGGTAATTACAAATCATTTGGCTATGAGCTCAAGCATGTGCAGAGACCGGAGACATTACATGAGTCACACTGTACAGTACACAGTTAATGAATTGCTTCCGAACAGCAGAGGCTTTACAGCATGTGTTGGAACATATGTTGTGCCAGGCGTCTTGTTTGAAGGCGACAGGTGACATTTTCATAAGTGTTAGTTAAGCACGGATGGCTGATATAACAAAACCCTGCTGATTCACTGTTAACAAAGGCTGTTTGACCATGTATGAATCAGAGCAACAAAAAATGGACAGCTGTATTTAACAAAAATATTGTATGTGAAAGAATTGCACTTTTATAGCACTTCTCTTGCAAAGCACTTTTTTTAATTAAGCACTGTCTTCCACAAATGAAAAGCAAAGCTCCCCATGTTCACTTAGCGATTGTGAAGGCCCTTTGATTGACTAACAAGGGCAAAAATGATAATAATCAATGATTAACCTTAGTAAAATAGTTGCACCCAACAAACACTCAATATCTACACTCAATATATAATGTCTCAGATACTAAGGGCCGAATAATCAAAAGGCCAAAAGGCCAAAGCTAAGATGATTAAATGGTCAAAGTGTCAAATCCAATCTATATTTTTGAAATTTAGAGACCATATTACTGTAACAATTATTCATTTGTCTGTAAAAGCAGTTGGATGCTCTGTTTGTTTTTGTTGTTTTGCCTAATAGCTGGCTGATATTAAGACAAAATTATCGTCAAGTCATATTTTAGTGCCATCTGATCAAACATCATGCAGTGCAGGCCAGGCCTCACTCAGATCATCCAAAGGAGACGAGTAAGCTCAGATTCTGTAGCCAGCTGTGACAATGTGAAAAAATAAAATAAAATTCAAATATAGATAAACTCTTTGAGGTTGTTTATTATAAAAGTGCAGTCAGGATGAAACACGACTGTGACTTTAAAAAGAACAACAACACAATGATTTCCTGAACCAGTAAACTCACTAATTGTACTAGAAATATGAACTTGCTGCAACACAGAGATGTTTTTCATCAGAACTATAGGTGGGAAGCCTTATAGTGACCATTCCACAGTGTGCCTTTATGTCAGCACCGTGGAAAGACACCCTAATGTTATACATTTCAAGGAACTTTACTTTTAACCTCATTTTCTCTACCAATTTGAAAAAAAAAACTTGAGCTAGAACACAAATGGATGTTAATTTCCCAGGAGCCATAGTATTTCCACTCAATGTTTATTTATGAAATACATAGAGTCAACCTTAGGACAAGGCATTCAGTCATAAAAAAAAGGCATTCAGTCATAAAATGTCATTTTAAAAAAACACTGGTCGCTGGAGAAACGTAATTGTAATGATCTTTAAAGTTGTTTGAGTCCATGAAAGAAAAAAAAAAAAAAAAAAAAAGAAAGAGATTGGAATGCATATGTTTTGGCTTCATCAAACAAGGGAGCAGTGCCAAGGAAAACAGGAGGTTTCAGGAATATCACTTGAACGTTGCTGAGTTTAACAGAAGCTCATTCCACCGTACGTTCTTGCATTCGCTGAGCTGTGGCGCTGAATTGCAGTCAGATGGTGCAAGCGCCACGTGTGTCGCTCAGGTCTGATGTGTTCCCCTTCACTGTGGTGACAGCAGGTGATTGTCTGTCATACAGATGTGAAACTGGAAGAAGTCTAAAGCTGTGCGCATGGGATGGCTCAGCCAGAATCCACTTTGTCCCAGGAAACAGAACTATCACCCTGTATTACATACTGTATATTTAGTGCAAGCCATA
This sequence comes from Brachirus orientalis, assembly GCA_016785285.1. Taxonomy (NCBI): domain Eukaryota; kingdom Metazoa; phylum Chordata; class Actinopteri; order Pleuronectiformes; family Soleidae; genus Brachirus; species Brachirus orientalis. The sequence goes on along the minus strand of JAFBJR010000504.1, from coordinate 2,388,339 downwards.
AAAGTGTGCGCTCAGTTCACTCCTAATTATACACTTTCATTTGTTTTGCAGAGCAAGAGGATTCCTTTGAGTTCATCATTGTGTCGTTGACGGGTCAGACGTGGAACTTTGAAGCGTCCACATATGAAGAGAGGGAGCTGTGGGTCCAAGCAATCGAGAGCCAGATTTTTGCCAGCCTGCAGTCTTGTGAGAGCATAAAAAATAAGGTAAAAACATATATATATATATATATATATATATATATATACAGTATATATACATACCAGAAGAAGTGGACAGAGTCGGCGATTCCCCTACAATTACAGCAGCGTCACTGTCCTGCAGTTCTGCTGCTTTATTTACATTCCTCTTTTTTTCCCGTCTCTCCAACCTTTATCGTGCCCTCATCCTCCCCCGCCTCTCCTCACCCTCTACAAGCTGTCACATGTGGGATGCTGTCAGACAGGTGCACTGCAGTGTGGGGGATCTCTTATTAGAACTGACAGACATCAGAGATAGAACACGGCTTGTGTCAGCATGCTGGGGAGACACGGCCTCATTTTCATATTCATATTCTCCCTGCCTCAGTCTTTTCCTAAGACGCTGAAACACGTCCTTCCTCCCTCCCATCACTGCTCATTTATGATCTGAGTCCAGCTGTAATTGTTTGCCTTCTCTCACTCCTGCGGTGATTAGTTCTAGTTGACTTATTCTTTCCCTCGTTCCTTACAGTCTCGGTTAGGTAGCCAAAGCGATGCAATGGCCATTCAGTCCATACGGAATGTGAGGGGGAACAGCTTCTGTGTGGACTGTGATGCACCCAGTGAGTATAAATCTTCATCTTAAAGCCTGATACCACATTAATTAAGGTTTTGTTCACCAATATAATCTGCATGTGTTTGGAGATTCAAGACTACACACACGCATGCACAGTATTTTGCTGTGGACACGCCTGCCATCCACATTACCTAAGTGTAAGAAGTTTAAAAACACTGCCGACTCCATTTTTGTTTGAAAACTGGCTTCGCAAACAATAGTTGCCTGCATTCATTTCCTTTTTTTGGTTGGTTCTTATCAACTGACTCAAATATCAGCTGTGAACAAAAGCTTCAAGTTTCACCTAGTTGATGTTTCCCATTAGTAGTGTTCTTTGAAACTAAGCAAACAGCTGTAGGGGAGAGAATCCACTTCCTGTTTACACCAGCATGCACATGTCCCATGTACCTGGTGAAGTGGTATAAGTTTTTAGGTGTAAGGAAATGCAGTTTTTAAATGAAAGTATATCTAAAAAGTATGTCTAAAATCGAATTAAAATTCACTTTTTTTTTTAAAGCTAATGTGATCACTGTAGATGCAGAGTCTACAGAGATCCAAGTTTAAACGTAAAATTATCTAAATGAAATCCTGCTTATTTTTATTATTTTTTTTAATCATAATTAGAATATTTGTGCAACACATGGCGCATAATAATTTTTTTTCAAAAAAAGATCGTAAATCTCCAGTTTAGACTAATGAATGAAGCGTTGCTTGTCAGCTCTCTGACTATCATGATCCATTCCCATCCTCTCTCATGCAGACCCAGACTGGGCCAGTTTGAACCTGGGTGCCTTGATGTGCATCGAGTGCTCGGGCATCCACAGGAACCTGGGTACCCACCTGTCACGTGTCCGCTCCCTGGACCTGGATGACTGGCCAGTGGAGCTCAGCATGGTCATGACTGCCATTGGAAACTCAATGGCCAACAGCGTGTGGGAGGGCGCTTTGGAAAACTACAACAAGCCAGGGAGCGACAGCACCAGGTTAGCAACCCCTCAGCAAATAAAAAGGTGCTGCTTAATGAAGCAGTCAGAGATTATAGAATGAGAAGCCCGCGCTGCCTTCCCTCCATTAGCTGCCATTTATTAGCCACCCACATTTCTTCGCAGGCACTTCAAGCCACAAAATGCTTCATAAGAAGCACCAGGGGTCCATAAGTGTCAGTCTATTGAACGAGGAACACAGTATTTATGTATCAGTCAATCCTCTTCACAGTGATCACAATAACTGCAGCAGCACCTTGTTGGCATCTACAGTACTCTCTGGATGTAATGTTTTATATTCATTCCCCCCACTTTTATAATTCATGAAAGCAGTGTTGTATGTGTGTGACGTTTTGCACTTATTAGATAAATACCTTGCTCCAAATCCATCAAGTTTTGTCACCTGACATGTAAGTGCAAATCAAGAAAAGATCTTATCATCTAAAACCACATCTGAATCCTAAGCCCATTTTTCCCTGCTTAAAGGTACAGTGTATAAAAGTTATTGGAGACGTTGCAGCTGAATATCAATTTGTCCATTGACATTTGGATGGACATTTGTCCATTGTGGTCTGTTGTAAAAAGGTGGTGGTGGTGGTGGTTCAAAATGAGCTGTCCCAGCTCATACGTTCAGGTGATTGTACTCTAAAGAAAATTGAGTATAACCATTTTATTTTCAATTACTCAGTGGACTGGTGGATCGAGATGATAGATGATAGTAAAGAAGAGAGAGGTTTTTGATCTTCAGCAAGACATTCAAGAGCTACATGTTTTTTTTTTTTTTTTTACTCTTTACTCCTAAAACATAGCCCACCAACTTAGCATTTATCCTTTTTTTTTCTTCAAAAATATCCCCCACCACTTATCCCATGCTCCCTTTGCCCTAACTTACCTCGACGGCCTGTGTTTGCTTTCCTCTGAGGAACCCAGATCTGGTAGGAGGATTGTTTATCTCTCAGTGACAGGTGAGACCTGGCGTCCCAGTCTGACTAATGACCTGCTGTGTGGCTGTGCAGGTAATTAAGCACACCATTAAGGTTAAACTCCACCCCCAGAGCCAGGCCCTCGGGCCCCCAAGCTGACCTGTCACATATCCATCACACGGGGTTGGGTCATCAGTCTGTCTGTCACAGCAAAGATTGTCTGGAGGCTCTGCCTGGTGGCATCAGACAGTTTTCACGTCACAGCTTTATAACTTTGTTAAGAGAAGTCACATATAAATAGTAAAACAGTGATGTTTATTATTACTGCTGCTGTTGCAACAGTTGCGATTTGTTAAGAGCAGCAAGCAATTTCTAAAAAATACAGTGTAAAGACTTTACAAAGGACCAGGATGCATGTTTACCTGCCATGTAAATGAAGATGTGATAATAATATACTATATTATTAAAATGAAACAGTTATGACGCCACATGGATTAATGTGGTGTAAGTTAGTGGAGTGATTGTGTCAGATAAATAATGTAGAAAACACTTATCATTTCATTTCTTTAGTTAATGGACTAACAATTTTTACCCATTTTTTACATTTTTTAATGTAAAAAATTAAATCAGTTTAAAACAAAAGTACCAAAAAAGTCATCAGTGTGTTTATTGTTGACAAAATAATATTTTTTATTTACATATTTTAACAGATTTGAAATCCCAATGTGCATATCTTTTAGGTCCTTACTAATACTAATGCTATATATTAAAGGATGATTGAACCAAGAAGGAAATTATGTGTGTTTAGACCTTTTAAATGGTCACTTTGTGTCACCAAAGATGAAATGTGAAAACTAAAATTCACATTTTGTTGACATTTCACTTGCATACATTAAATCTCCCACATCCAAAGCCCATTTTCAAGGGGAACAAAGGTATGATATATCCATGTTATCAGGAATTAAGTAAAGGTTATTCTGTAAATGAATAATTTGAGGCTCAATTTACTATGAAGACTAGCTTAAATAAACTGTAGTAATAGCTGGTTATGTACTACGGTTCTTAGTTTGTCAGTACCAGAGTCAGCTTTAAAGAATGTCAACTAAAACACTGTTTATATACAAGTGGTTTTTCATTGTCTTTCAGTCCTCTGGAAAATATTTTCCTCTTAAATCCCTGCTCCACTTTTTTGGCCAGTTCAGAGCTGAATGATGGCCTACAGTTATTTATTGAACGGTATCTGTGCTAAAGTGCTCCACCGTGGACTTGATGAAAGATTATTGATGTTGATTCCTCTCCCGACCACTGTCAGTCCCACGTCGCCTCGAGCAGGAAAGTTCTTCATTGTCTTAAAAATCCGATCTTGTCCCCGCAGCGGCATCTCTATTAGTTTTCACTGTCAAACAATAAATCTCATTTTCAGCGTAACTAATCCTCAGACAAGAAACTGCTTTTGTAAATATCAAACATGGCCACTGGTTATTGAGATGCTGCTGATTTTGCTGCAGATTGAATATTGTAGCCTTGTGGGGTAAACGTTAATTACTTTTTCTTTATCCTGAATGATGAATTAAGACCAACTTAATAGGATGTTGTTGTTTTTTGTTCTTCTTTCAACACAATAATTCCTCGCCGGACATCTGTGCATGATTCCCATGAAGCTCATATTGGAGGATTTAATTGTGTCACGTCAGTGACATGAAGCAGCTTTGTGATGGCACCTAGTCTTGGCAGTGTGTGGTTCGCCACTCCCACTAAACATTAGTGACACCTAATCTAAACGATTCAGTAACTACCTGAATATCAGCTCAGTGTCTGATTGAATGTCTCCTGCAAGACTAGTTTTACCCTTTTGCATTTTTGAGATTTAACTTAAAAGCATTCATCCACAAGATTGGTTTAGCTTATGATATTCCGGATCAAAAGAACACAATATACGATTTGTCGTACGCAGATCCGCACAGCAACACTGGAATTACTGGCGTTCGTCAGACTGATTACAGGCATTTAAATTGGAAACATGCTCATAGTGTTGCATATAAACATGCATGTCAGCATCACCTGTACTTCCACTATGAAGAAAAATGCACATTACAACTTTCTAAAGCATCACCTCTTATACTGCATTTTAATGGCTGTATAAAAATGCTAAATAAATAATTTGATTATGCCTTCAGCACCCGTGATCCATGAGTAGAAATAGATTTTTGGATAGCCTTGTTTGCATGATTGCTTGCATGATTCAGAGCTTACTGTATTCTCATAGTACACTTAGATGTTGCTAATCTATGAATAAATGCCCATTATATTAATTATGTTGTTTTCATTTTTGAATTAGAATAGTCTAAAATAGTTTTTAAGTTGTCTACAGCCCCTTTTCCAAACACTTTACCAGGCCAAATGATTTTTCAAAACCTTGCAACCCAAAAGTTCTTCCTGACTATAACTTATACTAAATTAACAATTAATTAACCATAACGACATTAGTTACAATTAATAACTCATTTACCCATGATGCCTCATTAGGAACTGGTACTAAGTGCGATAAAGGCAGAAGTCATATCATCTGTGCTACAGTTAAATCTGCGATGGCACATTTATGGAATCTCTGTATCGAGGCTGATGTCTGCAGTCAGCATATCGTGGGGGAGTTGTTCCTTTAATTAGCACCTGGGAGTCACTGTGTTTTGCATGTTATCTCTAATTGCTTGACATGTTCATGTTAGAAAACACCACAAACTATTTTGATGGATACTTTGGGGGTGGGGTGGGGGGGGGCTGACTGTACTACTACAGACAATAAAACACACGCACACAAACACACGGAGAGACACAACTTCTCATTTGGGGGAGATGTCCTGGAGCGTGGACGGATGTGGACGGCTATCCCTCACTGACTCGGGCCTTTCACTGTCACCCTCTGTAGGCTCCGCGCCGCCCTCGGCCACAGGCAGGTAATAGCTCTGATGAGAGCCCTCCACTTTGTTTCAGAAATAATTTGCCACTCCTGCCGCCTGCAGGGGCTGCGTGGTAATAAAAATGAATCACTCCACTAACCTCTCCAAACCTGGCCCCACTGCCACTTTTTAACCCCTTCCACTCTGGCAGTAGCATCTTGGTTCATCCTCTCAAGCTGTTTGTTGTATTTACATCAGTGGTCAGGCCATTGGACTCCTTCTTGTTAAATGATTTTTTTTCCTAACATTGGCCATTTGTTCTTAATGCTAGTCCCTAAAACACAGAGCAAAGCTTCCCGACGACTCACAGGTAGCGGTTCTGGAATGCCAACTCACAGAAGAGCTGTTAGAATAGCTGGCCTTGCCAGGAGCCCTGGTGGAGGAAGAGTAATTAATTAAGACAAATTAATGACTGGGTCTTCCCCTGTCCTCCTCACTCACTCAGCTCTCTCTCTCTCTCTAAATGAAACCCACAGGTCAGTAATTAGCCCTGGGTGGGAGGAATAGTACCACAGCCTCTAATTGCCCACATGCCATCAGGTTTTGGAGTCAGGTAGATGTCGAGGAAGGACTGATTCTTTATGACACAGTCCATTCCACAATTCTGTTTCAGTGCTTATTACACACAGTGTTTGCGTAGATCCACTTCTCATTTCCATACACTTATGCTTAAGCTTCTATTTATGACCATAAGTCTAGCCTTCCACGCATTCTACAAGTGATGATCTCTCCAGGAGTACGCCGTCTTTTCTATGTCCTTGAATTCTTTTGAGCGCTGGGTTGTATATGTGTGGCTACCAGTGGACCTTCCAGCAGAATCACACACAAGTCTTCTTCATCATCGTTTTTAACCAAAATATGATTGCTTGAAGTACTGTGCTACATGGTGCACACACAGTCCGCACATGCTCAAAATGCACAGGCCACTGCGGAAGTGTGCCGAAGACGAAATTTACATCACGGAAACTCCAGCGGACATTTGTGCAGGTTTCAGAGAGGTTTCGGTTTGTGTAAAGCAGTCTGCATACACAAGCAGGGTGTGTGTGTGTGTGAGGCGAGGGTTCGGCAAGGGTTAACAGCATGAGCATTTAAAGGTATTAGGTTTGCTGGCACAAAACGCATCCACTCCATCATGGAGGGTCTGACAACCTCATTAATGTCACAAAATATTCAGCTCTGTAGAGCTCAACGCAACAAGCTTTTGCTTGTTCTCTCTGGTCATCTGATCATTCCGCATTCTGCAAAGCAAGAAATCTGTCCCACTTGGGAAAATATTTGTCTTAATTCATCTGCAGGCCTTTTTCTTTGAGCAGACCATACCATGTTATCACTGTACCCGCTGGACCATAGGGGACCTTATTTAGCACTTTTTTTTGCTACAGCGTTTACTGTGTTGCTCCTTCATTTCTGGCCCTTAGCAACCTTTGATGCTTTGGGGCCCAGCTTTCTTTCCCTGTTGTGTTCGCTTTTTTCATCTGACGTTTTCCCTCTAAGCCCCCTCTTCGTCTTTCTGCTGCTGTACCTCTTCCTTGCTCTCTGTCTCTTCCCTCCCCTCGGTTTGTGGAAGTAAAGCTGTTGGCTGTATGGGAATCAGTCCTATACAAGTTGCCCACCCCCACTGTGAAGTCTGTTCAGGCTGCTCAAACCCCGAGGCCCCCCCCTCCAACCCCTCAACTTCACCATTTCTCCCCTTCAGTGCATCTATTTGATGTGTTCGCAGTGAATTTGGATGCTCAGGGAAGAGTAGGAGGAGCCGTCGAACTTTGATTGTTTAGGAGGACTGTGTATGTGTTTGAAAGATGGGATGGTGGTGGGACGGACATCCTCCTCTTCCTATGAACCAATGCACCTTTATCGCAGGCAGGCAGATTGGTCATTCTGTGGCTACTGCACCACTGGCTACACCCCCTCCGTCTCAGTTTTCCTTCCTATAAGTTCCCGTTCGCCTTTGTCTTTCAGGCTTGACTAATTATCCTTGTTTGTACCTCTTTATTTGAATTCAGTCATGTGTTCTTGACTCCGTGGGCAGGGTTTAGGAGAATCATTCCGCCATTTGCCACTTAATTAAGTCAGGGTCAGGATCCATTCCTCAACGGAGAGCTGAAGGGACAGAGCTCTAATAGAATTATAAAAGAGGCCTTTCTCTACTGTTAAGGCTGCTTTTATCTAGGTGGGCTCTGCATAGGCAAATGAAAGGGGACACCAGGAATCCCATTTCCACTTACGACTCTGTAAGCATTTTGATGTTTGCCCAAGATTTCTTTTAAATAAAAGGCACTGAAAGAAAGTTAAACAATGATGCTCAGCTGTGAGATAACTCTGAATAATGGAGGAAGTGCTTGGCGAAGCAAACAACATGGTTGCTCTTAACCTGAAAGAGACAGAGGCATTTTTATTGGGAACCTTGCACTACTCTCTGTCCCCTAAGCAACAGAGAAATTTAGAAAAAGCATGCACTCAAGCCGGGGTGGTGTCTCGTAACCCATGTCCATGCGTAACCTTTATGTGTATATAACGGTAACCATCAGTTGAATTTCCTTAATATCCCCCATGCTGTGAACCTTCACTCTCTTTTCCCTTGCCACCTCCCCTCCCACTCTGACCAGGCGTTTTGACATGCTAAATCTTCTGATTTTATTTTTCTTCCTCCTGTGGTGAGGAAGTGTCCTTTTCAAGGGTCTCAGTTTCCCCCCGACTGTCTAAACCCTACCTCTGTTTGGATTGTTGTTCTATTTCAAACAAAAGACAGAGGGGATTACCATTTCACTTCCTTCCACTCTTTCTTTCAAGTGGCAGCAGCTGGGGATTTTTTTTTTTTTTAGAAAACCACTGCTTGCTTTCTTTCTTTTTTAAAGTGCATATCTAAAAAGAGCTGTGGTTGAATTTAGAGCCCAGCATCAGCAGTGAGTCAGGCCTGGCTTTGGGCTGGTTTCGCAGTGGAGGCTAACAAAGTGTCCTCGGGGCTCCTTTCTAAGATGTTGACGTCTTCTTAATGGCTCTCCTCAGCCTTTTTGTTTTGCATCTTGGTGCTAACTTTCTGCCTCATTTAGCTCATATCAATTCACTGGGCTGCACAGATTCAGCATCTCATTCACGGCCAAGCTTTCTGCAACACACTTTTTGGACAGCGGCTCTTGCAGGCTTGGTTTTAACCATGCTTTAACCCTTTATTTGTTAAAGGTTAAGATTCTGTTTTAAAGATTACTTCACAGGTTACAGTTTTTATATATACTTCAACCTGTTTGGCTGTAAAAAAAAACAAAAAAACAAAAAAAAAAACACTTGTTTTCAAAGTGTCCAATAGAAATAAGAGGGGAGGGCAGGACAGCCCCTTCCTGCTCTGAGCAGTCCACTGATTCTAAGACCAATTGATTTGCTAACTGGATTGTCCTCACATAATGACTGAGTAGGGATTGATGGAGGTCTTACACCATAAAACTCCGAGCCACTGCAATTGCCTGCCATTAGAGTTGTATTGTTGTTCACATAATACCCTCAACCCTTAAGAAAAGATTTGCTTATGGCGTAGCACAGGAAAAGACTGTCCTCCACATTTTCTCCTCCAGCTTTAAGGCAGTTTTAAGTTGTTGGTTCAAAGTTGCTTTATGAGCTTCCAGATGTGTTTTGTAGTTCATCAGTTTGTGCTTGGGCGCTGATAAAGGCATGCCCCTTTTACATTACATCCTTAACTCCTATAGTAAGGGCTGTTGCCAGTGCTCCTCTGTGCAGGAAGCTGACGTATGAGTCTCAAAACGGTTGCTGTGTTAGGTGAGTTGGTATCCAGCCATTAAGGTTGTAATCAAGGAGTGTGACAAATGTTGAACCACTTACCAGTCATTAAAATGGCTGCTGTAATTGAAATGAGCTATTTGGTGGATATTTATTATATTAGTATAAATAATTAATATATTTCTTTGTTTGGAGATATCACTCTGGAAATCCTGTCCCCGTTTAAATAACACTTATGTATTTAAGGTAAACGGTCTGCATTTTTCTATCACACATCTTTCAAACCCATTGACATGCTGTTGACATAGCCGTCAGGGACAATGTGGTGTTAAGTGTTATACCCAAGGACACATCGGCACGTAGACTAGCGGTGCCGGGAATTGAACCTACTACTTTCCAGTTGAAAGAGGACCACCCCAAAAGTTGCAACCTTTCTCCTTTAGGTACTTCCTCCCACTGTCCAGAAACATGTTTCTCTCTATATGTTGGCCCTGCAATGGGATGGACTGTGACCTGTCCAGGGTGTATCCTGCCTTTCACCCTGTGTCAGCTGGGATTAGCTCCAGCTTGCCTTATGACCCTCATGTGGAGGATATGGCTGTAGGAAAATAGATGGATGGATGGATGATAAAAACTACTCTACTTCAGTCAGGATCATTTTGTGTCAGGCTGGTTTCTTTTAGAGAAATAAAAGAAACATAGAACAAGGTCAGTCTCCCAGTTAAATTGTCATTTTTCTAATCAACACAGACAAAAGTTTATTCTTCTCAGTTGTGCTGAAATGAAAGCAGAATTGAAAAGAGATGAATCATTAAAAACCTGGACAAATAAAACCGAATATGTAATAAAATATATTATTGCTAAAATATTGCTAATTGTAATTTTAATGGACCAATAATGTTAAGAACATAATGTCATATGTTTTTTTTATTGTTCGTCTAATTAAATTGAACTATTTTTGTTTATTTATTTATTTTTTTTGTTTGTTTGTAATTTTTTTTTTGTGATTGCAAGGAAAACAAATTGAAGCGGATAAGACTGTCAGTTAGTACTTGCTAAGCCTCGAACCCGTTGATGGAGAGCCCCATGAGAGCCTTGTCACTCCAGCTAGCGTCGCTGCTTAAACTTACCCGTACGAACCCTCTTCTTTCTGTCACTCATCCACAAACCTAAACAACAGGCTCTTTCTGCTCCCCTTATCATACCGACTGACAGGGTCACAGGGTTAGTGCCACACTGGGCATGCTCAGTCATTCACATATTGATATTGATTTTATTTTTTTCTTTTCGTATTTGGACAGTTTGTATGCGGGGCAGAGAATGAAATGGGGTGAAGATGAAGAGCAGTAGATAGAATTCTGCTTGGCGATAGGGACGGAGTCTTCCCTCAGTCTCTATTCTCTGCTGCAGGCTGGAGTGACGGAGCCCCACATCGCACTGTTTCTCTCTGGCTGCCATTCAGCCCCATCGATCTGACTCTGGGCCCAGCCACCCCAAGGGAGACTGGGGCTTTGAGACACACTGGCTCTTTTGTGGAGGATCCATCAGTTCAGACTGACAGCCGACAGCGCTGATAAAAAAAAAAAAAACAACGTCCCACTCCTTCCTGTATTGTCCACAGAAGACATGCTGTTGAAGATGTGTAACCTTTAGAAAGCTGGCCAGACTCTAACCGCCTTTCTGTCGACAGCAATCACTTGCCCAAAGTGTCGCACCCTCTGGCATTCACTCATCTCTCCAGCCAATCTTGCTGCTGTATTATTTCCCACTGTGATCACAGGGGCTTGTGGTTTTCCTGCACTCAAATAATTTAGAAATGACACTTTACACCAGTGAGTCTCTCAGGCCAACTACTCTAATATTTCCTCTGTGTCCTTTTGTGTTTGTTTTTGCCTTTGAACCGCTGCCTTTGAAATTTGAGATGGACATTGAAATTTCTTTAACCCAGTCACTAAATTGTAGATAATGTGTCCATCATGTTTCACCCTGCCTGATCTGTAGCGTCCCTGTCATTTCCATCTCTCCAGGGAGGAGAAGGAGCGCTGGATCAGAGCCAAGTACGAGCAGAAGCTGTTCCTGGTAGGGCTGCCCCAGTCTGACGTGCCCTTGGGACAGCAGCTGCTTCGAGCGGTGGTGGAGGACGACCTGAGGTTGGTGGTGGTGCTGTTGGCCCACGGCACCAAGGAGGAGGTCAATGAGACCTACGGGGACGGAGACGGACGCACTGCTCTGCACCTATCCTGTGCCATGGCCAATGTGGTCATCACACAGCTGCTCATCTGGGTGAGTGAGAACAGTGGTGGGCAATTAAACTGGGAGTTTAATTTTGACAGGAAAGGTTGTCACATAGCCAATTAACCCCTTTTACCTTGCCTGATGTGTCAGCTTCTCTGTGTACTGTAAACGAGGTAGGTCGATAGTCCGAACTGTAGACATCCTGAGGTTATGTATCTAAGTCTTTCCCAGATATTGATAATGTTACCAGCTCACCAAAATACAGTCTCAGTTTATCCTATAATTGTACCACAAGTCATTTCAACAAACAGTTATTCAGAAATGGCAGCTTCATAAAATATAGCAGTTTTTATGCTTTTATTGAAATTTTAATGGAATTGTTGTCAAGGTGCCAGAAGTTAAACATAATGACATAATGACTCCTCAAACAAAACACCCAACATGTTAGTTTCCAATTTTGCTAAAACCTCTAAATTCCCAGAGAAATACAAAGGGCTAAAATAGCTAATGTGTAAAATAGTTTGGGATATGTGATGTTATGTTTGGACTGAAACAAAAGTGACATCAGGGGTTTAAACATGTGATAATATCACACTATGTGGCAGATTTTTTTTTTTTTCAACTCTAATGGAGAAGACAAGGAAATGAGAAAGAAAGAAAACCATGGTACCAGATGGTCAGATTAGATGGAAGGGCTTTTTTTTTTAACACATATGCCTTTTAAAGTAATGTTGTCCGTTACTCAAATGTTATCAGCTTAAGTGATCATTATTATTTACAGGAAACAGGGTCTATTTACAACAAACACAAGAGCAACAATGCTTCTGCTTAACAAAATGAGGAAAAGGGGAATTCTTAAGTTGCTAATTAAAAACAGTAAAAAAAAAAAAAAGGAGGAACTATTACACAGAGCTTGCATTGCAAATCTTAGATGAAAACCAAAAAGAAATTGCAATTTTTTTGGAGTAAAAGTTTTAAATATTCAGAATAGATGATTATTTTTTCCAAAAAATGTCTTTGAAGGCTTTAAAATGATGTAATGTGTTTATTTGCTTCCACAGTACGGTGTTGACGTGAAGAGTCGTGACGCTCGGGGCCAGACGCCGCTGTCCTACGCCCGGCGAGCTGGGAGCCAGGAGTGTGCCGACATCTTACTTCAGCACGGTTGTCCCAACGATACAAGCGCGCTGACCTCGGTGCCCACGCCCAACATGAGCCGCCGCAACCCCAACCCCAACATCAACAACAACAACGCCCAGTGTGAGCTCAACCGCAGTATAAGCATCATGTAGGAACCTGAGAGAAAACACGGACAGACACTGAAAAAAGCAAATCCTGCACCCACCCTTATCTCTTCCCTGTACTTCCTCCTGTTTCACACTGTGTAACCCAGAATAGGCAGCAGTGGAGAGATGAGTGTTGGACCGTTGTTAATAGTCCACTATGCTGAAAATACGTGGGTCTGTGAGGATCGGACATTGTACATTGTTTGATTTATATTATTATCTTTTAAATTGTTTTGTTAAATGCAGTCAATCTTGGTCTGGAAAGATCATGATCAGCTTTAAGCTTTGTGTTTCTTAAGCATCAACCAAACAAATGACTTACTTAGGCATTCATACCTACCTTACGAAAAGCATTTCCTTAATGCTTGAACATTTCCGTTTATGTCCCCCCCCCACCCAGCCCCCGCAACGTGAGCTGATTTCATAATGAGCGTGAATGAGAAACTCAGTTGAAATTTTCAATCCTAGGCATAATAACATGAAACTGTGAGGAATAGTTTTAGAAGTGACAAAACACTGATGTGGGAAAAGAAACTAAATCTACCATAATATCACTGGCTGTTAGAGCTTTAGTAATGATGCATGTCTTCAACACAGTCATCAAACCCTTGACATACTATTCATATACAAAGGCAAAGCAATAATAGTTGAAGAGTCCAAATGATTCTGATATTTAATTCAAAGAAAAGGGAGTTTGGTTCATCATAAAGATGTTGATTGTAGAATCCCTATGCAGAGAAAGTGAGTAATTTCCTTAGCCATCCTTATCATGATCCTCCAGTAAAAATGTACATGACTATAAAGGGATTAAGGGGCATAATATTTTACGACCATTGAGCCACATGGCTTTATATGCGTGCCTCTTCAATCAGAATTCATTCAAATTCAAGAGTATGATTGAAACAGTGCAATTGCACCATTATCACGTCTTTGTTAAAGTGATTCTTCCATTGACTAGATTGTGTTGATATTGTTGGACGTAGATTCATGCAATTTTCAAACCATATGCATACCGGAATAGCCATTCGTCTCCTGTGGCCGAAGGCTGTAAAAAAAATGGTAACCCAGAATGCATTTTCTCTGACATGGCTGTGAAATACATACAAAAGGTTCTATGTGTGTACACACTGTACAACACCTGTGTGCTTAACGTCTTCATCTGTGACTTTGTGCAGCAGAGAGCGACCGGATATTTCTGTTAATAAACATTGGAGGAAGGACACTGGCGCATAGATCTTACAGTGAAGATCTGGGAACATAACTGTGTTTTAATGTACAGAGCTCTGTAACAAAAAAAAAAAAAAAAAAAAGTAATTCTTGTTCCATCAACGTTTTTCCTTATGAGAACAGTTTTAATTTACTCTTGACTTTTAGAGTCAATATGAAAAATTGCCCTTCTTCTATTGCCTAACCCTTCCCTATCCTGAGGAAACTGTCAGCCTAAAAGCAGGGAGACAACAAAATGCATTCAAGTGACTGAAACTAGAGTGATATTTAGGGATTAGAATAATAAAGGAGGTTCATTGGGGAACGTCATTAGTTGGATTCTCTTTACATTGTTACAAATATTCCACAGACATCGTAAGCTCATTAATTTAGTCGACGGGACTAGGGCTTTTATTTTTTTAAGCACTGAGCGATGAATTTCAAATGTTTCCCATTTATTTAACTGCTATTTTAAAGATTTGAAACTTGATTTTATGGGTTTACAAATGCAGGATGTGTGTTTACAGAGCAAGTTATTAACTTGGTACCTTCAATTTAATGTTGTTGCTTTGCAATGTTTTCTTTTTTTTTATTTTATTTTCCACAAAATAGGGAAATGAATAATAGGTGCTACATAGTACAGACATCTGTGCATTTATGAAGTTGCTAAAATTAAAAAAAAAAAAAGTCTGACACTTATGCTTATTTGCTCATTTTCTGAGAGTTAGGTCAGAAGATGAATGGTACTCTCATGTCCGCGTTCTACTTTACGTATGGCGACAATTGGCTGAGTCAGGCCATTTTTAACTATTTTTATGTATGCATTAGACAAGAAAGATTCATTAGCTTCAAACAACGTGTTTCCCTACGTTTATTCTGCCTGTGCTAACCTTCCGTCCTCCTGACTCTTCACAGTTAACTCACAGAAGGAAAGCAAATAAACATATAAACTGAAGTGTCAAAATTGTAGACGTCACACGCAAATTCATCCAGATACCTGTACTCTACTGTCGTACTGGCCTTTACTTGACCAACTTCAAGTCCATTTCAGTGTAGGAGGAGATTACTGAAAGAAGTTGGATGTGTACAGTGAACAGAACCTTTATTTACAAACAGTACTGTAGATCCTGAAAAAAAAAAACTCTATAAACTCCCTGTTTTTCCCCCAAACTCAACATGAAGTGTACATATTAGCTTAATGCCTTTATCTTAAAGACAAGCTCAAGTTAGAGAAATGAACTGAACTGGTTTTTGGTCTTCTTGACTTATGAACCACATTTTTTAATATGTTGCTTTGGTTTCTCCTTAGGCTTATTTTTTAAGGTACTTTTGTTTGGTCTCAATATTTACTGACCATCTATGGTACTTGTGTATAATGATGTACATTTAACATATTTATAATGCAGTATGTAAATATATTTTTTGTTCTATTTTGTTTTTTTGTTTTTTTTTTCTGTTCATTTTCCTATTGTAATTCCTTTACATTCAGAACGTGAAACAAGGCAAAAAGCTAAAGAGTAATTTGTTGTATGCTTGGATGCTTGGCTGACTGTTGACCTATTAATAAACACTCAACAATGTAGCCTTCCCTGGATTTAGGGAAATCAACGCATTTGTCTCGTGTACGTGTGTTGTTCATTCATCATCCATCACGCGCCTCCTGTCGCTTCTGTACCCGATCTACTGAAGCCTAACAGAGCAGGTGAGACTCTCTTTCAAAATTAAAAATCTCCCCATCATTTCAAGCAGAAATGCCATTTCATGTTATCTCCTTCCTTCATGTGCTGTCATCACCCCGTGTGTAGAAATTCAACTCTACCGGAGCGGTGAATGGCAGAATAACGCGGCCTATCTTGAGGTAAGTAAAGCAGCCGCTCCACTTCCTGCTTGTGGGACCCCCAACAGTTACTGAAAGAGGATTAAGATAAATGGCGAGCTTAGTGTCAGTCAGTATAATACTGTAGGGAAAAGTGAGAGGTCTCAGTGTTCAGAGGAGTCAAACCCTTACTAATCCACTTCTTATTTCCTGCTAATCTTGTCTCGGCATATCTTCATCCCCTTCCTCTCTCTGTTGGCTGGCATTGTTTGTGCTTTATTACCTGGTGTCTTCCTCCCTTAACACTAGCATGACATCGAGCCACAATCCACAGAGTCGCGCTTGAACGACACCAAAAAGTGAAGTTTCTTAATCAGCTTCTTGCCAGTTGAATTCAGGTGGGTCCTACATGGCCACTTTCCTGACACTGGGACATTTGAGGTTATTCTTTCTCCCATGTTTATATGTCACATATTGTTGCACAATGTATTTATCCACATTTGAATTAAAGTATGAAGGCAGCTTGTTATGTCAGCAGATTCTGAGGAGTTCGAGCCCCTTAAACCTTTTACACCTCCATTAACTTTTTATTCATCCAGAAGATAAAGAGCAACATTAGTACATACATACAGTACATTTCACTCACTTTTTAGCTCCGTTTTTTAGTCTCCACCCATCTCCCAAGGGAAATACTTGGCTCTTCAGCTGTTTAATGCTCCTCTCTGTCCACAAGTAGTGGCTTGTGTTGTTTTTTTTTTTTGGGGGGGGGGCAGAAAACATTTGGCGAGTTTTAGAGCTTTTATTTCTGCTTGAAACAACTCTGATGAACCACAACAGCAGCGATAAGGACCATAAAGCCAAAACAATGACAAAACTGTTACCAGTGCTCTCAAGTCTGAGTCTGATGTGAACTCTGAGTTTGTCATATATATATATGTATATACCTTAAAAATATATAATAAAATAATACTTGTAGTTGCTTTACAATTTGACCTCTTATAACTTTTGTCACTTGCCAAATATCTGTCCTGTAATTTATTTCCATGAATTCATCCAAATGTTCATTAAGTATTAGAATTAGTTTTCCTGTTAGTAGTTGTCTAGCACATGGATAATATTCACCCGAATTTTAGCTCTCCCATATCTAAAGGGAAGCCTATGTATGTATGTATCTGTGCGACTGAAGGAAACTACTTCTCTGTGTTCACCAAGCAGTTGCTTCTTCTTTCCCTTCTTGGGCAGATAATATTCAGTGAGTTTTGAAAGCTATTCTTTCAGCTTGAATTGACTCGAATCAAAACCGCAAAGTAAAAACAAAACCATTGGCGTTAAAAGTGCTCATGATGTTAAAAAGAACCCACAGTCTGATGTTAATAGATACAAAATATCAGTAAAAGCATGTATAAGATTTGACACTGCTTCTAGAAGTGCTTAAAATGTCAGACCTTGATCACGCGTACCTAAATTTGTGGCCGTTTACATTAGTCTTTATGCCCTGAGAAATATTACGACACAAAGAAAAATCTGCCGTGTAATTTATTACCACACACAGGTCTTTGAAGGCCCCGGCCACTTGTGTTTGTGGTGGTGAGACTAGAGAGCTGGCTTGCGCTGCTGTGTGTTTTGATATTTCATCAGGGCCTGCTAAACAGTGAGGAGGGCTCTCTGCCGCCCACCTCTCCTCAGACAAATTGCCTCTGAGATTGCAGAGGTGGGTCTGAGGCTGATGGATGGCTACACAAAGACCTGACGAGACCATATTTGCAAACATTAAATCCATATTTCCATAACATGTAGGATCTGCTTGGCCACGGGCCGCTTTAATAGCCTGTTTAGCAAACAGTCAGTGATGTGCCATCACAACATAAATGTTATTCCAAGGTGTCGTTAAGCAGCGGCTTGTCTTGCGCGTTTGCTTCCGCCCGTCTCGACTTGTATAGGTTACTGTTGCGTCCTCTTTTTTGGTAATCCTCCCATCACCCTTTAACCCCTTTAACCACTAATTATATCCACTCCACTCTCTCCATCTGACCATCTCTCCCCTCCATAATCCCCCCCAGACCTGAACATCCATTTATCAATTTCAGCTCCATCATGTCTAACCAGTATATCTGTGTTGCACCCTGCCCTCTCTTACTACCTCAAACCCATGTCTCTGTTCTCATTTCCATATCCTTGAACCTCTACCAAATCCGCCGATTTCACCAAAGTCTCTGCTTCACTGTTCTCCCCTGCTGCCAGCCTGACCCTCTCATGCTCACCAAACTAGCTTCTCTTCTCTCTTTAGTTTTACATAAATGCTCTGTTCCCATTCTCTCTTTTTCTTCTTCCCTCTCTCTTTCTCTCCCATTCCCCGTTGGCTTTTGCCTGCATTTCTCTGTTAATTTGCCTGAGAATGCATTAGCTGTAATGAAGGCTGAGGGCCGAGGGAATCCTCCAGGGTTCCATTAATCATCCCCCCTCAGACAGGCAACCTTGATTACAAGTGGCAAGAAATTCATTAGAGCCGGGCCTCTGACAACTCTTATCTCCGCCACTAGATCTGACTCATTAGGCAGCCAAATTAAAGCTATGATGGCCCTGATGAAACTCATCGCTTGTTTATCTTGTGCGATTTGATGCATCTGCCCATACATCACTGTAGCCACCACCGTCCAGACCCTCCCAAGAAGTCAGGCCTCCAGTCAGCGCTGAGCAGTCTGCACACTCACACAAGCAGCAAGTAATGAGGTTCCTTCACTATGCCTCACTCTCTTTCGCTCTCTCTCTCTCTCTCTCTCCAGGTGGGATTTTTAGAAATGGTTTAATGTCTTTGCTGGAGAAACTTCTGATATTTCCATTTGTGATTTAAGTAGCAGAGTGGCAAATAATACAGGAGCTGACTTGAAACACACTTGTGTGTAGGATTTAACAACATCTTTTGAGCAAGTTGCTGCTGCACCTTGGGTAGCCTTCAGTTACCATGAAAACTCTGCTTAGAAAAATGATTTTAAATTCTGTTTAACCAAATCCTTTTACACCGGATCTTTAAGGTGTGACTGTAATGCAAAACAGATTGTGTAGGATTATAACATTATGACAAACCGTACTCGGTCGGTTATAGATATTTATTAGTTAATGGTTTGATTACGCAAACTCTACCGATTGACAACTTTGTGAGTTAAGAATTTCACAATTCAAAGAAGCTCATTTGCTAAAAGGAACGAAAGAGCTGCCTCTTGTGGCATCTCGATAATAGCAACCAATTATTAAAATTAGTATCTAAGCTGTGTCATGGCTCCTCATGGTCATCACCACCACACAGCTCATGGAGACTGAAATAGCCGCTGCACTCTGGCACGATGTCGTGGAATTGACTATAGTGTATTAGTCAGCTCTTGGACCATAATAAAACTTCCACTGCTCCTTCACACGATCATCACTCCTTGAATCTCCATCTAAGTGCCACAGTCTTGTATGTATGAGGTGGACAGTGAAATAAACTTTACTACTCATGGTTGCCCAGGTCATGAAGAGTCTGTTTAAGCTCTGAGGTCAAGCTCTGAGATAGACGTTATTCTAATCTATCAGAAGCTTGAGGTCCAAAACTCTGTTTCCTGTTGTATTCGAGAACATATTTTTGTGACAGCACCCAAACCCAAAATTGAAAAGAGTGCTACTTAATTTGTTCAAATATTAACACTACAAATAAAACAATTTGAAGAATCCTACAGTCTTAATTCTTCAACAGGTGCTGCCTGAAGGAGTTAAATGTGTGTGGCTTGAAGAGGATTTCTGTTTTAGCAAGTGAAGTGAAATCATTCCAACATAAGACTCTTCTGGAAAGCGTCCAGAGAAATGTGTAAACCCTGCAGAGTTTGCATAATGAACACCAAGCCTTCTTCTGATTTTCCTGTAAGAGGATCGCTATGTGGTTACACAATTTTAGTCACCGATTATTTTAATATCGCTGCTCCATAATTTGACATCACCATGTGAGTTTTCATGTTCTAGTCTGAGTGAGCAGGTCATGCTTTTCATTTGTTTATGTCACTGTGTTGCAGATGAGTAGTGTAAATAATCACGTAGGAAAACTGGGTCCCCCGAGATATTTAGATTAGTTTTAATCTGTTTTCACCATAAGCATTTTTAAAGGGTTATACTGTTTTTTTTTAATTGTAAATATAATTTTAAAAAAATATATATTATATATATTTTTTCCAGTTAGATTCTCTACAGGTGGCAATATTTCTATGTACACATTACATAAAATCCTCTCAAGATATGCACATTATTTAAGAAAACTCACATTTATCTTCATGAGTTGATTTAAACGTAGCATTTCCGGCCTCTATATCTATCTTACAGTATATTTAAGAGTCCTTTTGTGTTTTTGTTAAAATAATAATAAAAGAAAATAATAATCCATCAGATTAGAACGAGCTGCTGTGGGATTATACTCCTCCGTTGTGACTGATGGAGAAGTTCATCACAGCGTGTTGAATGTGCTCAGTCTAATGAGGATCCATCAGTCCACTTGAGACAGCATGGCCTCCTAAAGACAAATCTGTCACTGCTGCTTTTTAAATGACCCATCTGCCTTTCAGTTCCTGATGTTATTGGGAGAGAGAGAGAGAGAGAGAAGAAAATGTAACATGATGTTACATTATTGAAAAAACTTAAATGAACATATAGATTATCATCTGAATTGAAATGAATGAAAGTGTCACGCATTTTTTTGGTGAAACCCTTCAACCTATCAGAAATATTGTCATTTAAAAACTTACATTAATTTCTCCAGGATTATAAAACAGTGACCATTCCTGTTTAAAATACGTTAAATCATATTACAGCAGCCTGTTGCCATTTACTTTCCCTTTTTAAAAAAAAAAAAAATTTAAGTGAAGGCGACATTTTAATAATTGTTTTCCCCACCACTGATTTCTCTAACCTCTCGCGAAATACATAAAAAGAAGATTCAATCTGGATTCAAACGTTCGTATAAAGCGATTTATTAGGTCAATATACTTTACACTTGTCCCTTGTTTGGTCATAACTTCCTTCACATCTTGTTTTATTTTCACATATAGCTGTCAAAGGTGGGTCTACAGTTGACAAATAAAATTTAAAACGTCTTAAATTACATGCTTAACAAATTGTACTAAACACAAAACAAAACAAAAAAAAAAAGAAAACAAACAAACAAAACGGGAAATAAAAATCCAGAATAGTTTCACCAAATGAGGACATGCACATAACCAACCGAACATTTTGGCCCTACATATAAATACTTAAAAAAAATCTTTACAGTCTTATCTCATAGTGCCCATTTATATTTACATATTCACAGAAGAATAAATAAAAATGACAGCATATTGCCAAATATTTGATCTGTCTGCAAGAATCTCCTCCTCTGCTCAGTCTCACCTCTCAGACACGAAAAAAGTACTGAATCCCCTTTTTTGTGCTTCATGCGTTCAACAAATTAGTGGAACATAGAGTCAATGTAAGTGTCGCTGTTTTTTTATAATAATAACAATAATTATTATTATTATTATCGTTGCTTTTGTTCTTGTTGTTGTTGATATTGGTCTGAGTTCATGGCCTGGTCCCTTGCTCTATTTGTTGATGCTGACTCCTCACGGCAAACCTGTTGACGTGCACGGGGATTGGCACCACGATTTTGGGATTACGCACAGGTTCCCCTGAGCGGTTGTTGACGTTGCCGGCTTTGATCCGTTTCCATTTGGCCCTGCGGTTCTGAAACCAGATCTTCACCTGCACCTCGCTCAGTTTAAGTGCGTGTGCGATCTGGGAGCGTTCAGTCAGGGACAGGTACTTTTTACAGTGAAACTCCTTTTCGAGTTCGAGTAGCTGTTCGCTGGTAAAAGCTGTTCGTCTCCTCCGGCTCTTCCCCGCCGAGCTGCCGGGCGGCAGCGCCTCCTGCGAGCCCGTTTTTAGTTTGCTCTTCTGCGACATGGAGCCACAGTTGTTCCCGTCCGAGAAACTTTCATTCTCGCTGTCCGCGGAACTGTCCTCTCTGTCGCTGCAAACAGTGTCTGCTGATTTTAAGTCCAGCTTCTCGTCATCTGAACTGTACAATTTGGTTTCACCTAAAAGAAATTAAAAACAGAAGACGTACATTTTAAGTCATGTATTTATGCATGAGCCAAAAAACGACCATTACGCATTTTTGTTTGACAATATTCACTGCGTTTTAAGTTGGTTGAGAAGACATACAACACAAATCTTCTAAATGTAAGGTGGAAGGATCTACTTTACATATTTTGGCCACTATCTCTCAGCACATTTTCCTTCATTTACGTCCAGTATAATAAAATCTTCTCAAAAATTGTTATGATCGCCAAAAAGTAATAAATCAACCTTTTTTTGAAAAACTGACTGCGATAGTTCCACAATGGATAATTAAATATTATGTTTTTCATTCATGTCAGGCAACACTAATGTTAGAAAAGTTTCATTTTCTTTATCCTCTCTGATTCCACCACTCACCACAATCCAAATAGTTCGAATTTGGATCACTGACATCCGCTCTGGAGCATTTTACGCACAATGGCAACTTTATGCAGTAAAAATAAGTGGCGAGGCCAAGCTTACCTGATATTGTTTGGAAAGTTTCAGAGAAGTTGAGGAGCTCAGAGTTCTTGTCCCGGCTGTGCAGCTCATCAGAGTGCGGACTTTCTTGCCTCCTCGCTCCGGGATCGGCGGCGCTCAAACGTGGACCGGGCAGTTCCTGTGGCGGGTAGAAACTGTCCGGTGGATCCGAGAAACTTGGCATGGTTGTGGTGAGCGCAACCATGGAGGGCACCCCCTGTCCCAAACTGGCGCAGAACGTGTTGGTGAGCCGTCCCGCAAAAGAAGCCAAAGGCGCAAGTGGAGGTATACCAGACGATAGAGGCGAGTGGGATAAAGCTTGTGGAATAACCAAAGGTCTGTATGGCATGAACATGGGGTAGCCCGTGTAGAGCAGGTGTCCCGGTCTGGGCTGAGGAGTCCCTATCAGGGAGTCGATAGAAAACGCAGTTCCTTGACCGCCGGGTCTCTGCATTTTGCAGGTGGACACTTTATTTGGTTTGGAAAAAACTTGGAAACAGGTGTCCCCCTTTCCTCTGCGACGCGCAAAAAAACTTTTCAGTTCACAGACGCAAAGTGGATTGAAAGTAGATCCTCTGGCGTGTTGTCATCCCTGGGACTGCAGTGGACTGCCTTCTCCGGATCAGTGCTCTCTTTGTGCGTCGGTCAGTGCGCGGGGCGCTTTGTTGTGAGATCCACTGCTACCTTTTGCCTCTTATTTGTCACACACTGTGACATGAACACACGCTCTCTCTGCCTATCTACCTCTCCAGTCTCTCTGTGCAACTCTAACCTCCGCCCATCTCCGCTGCACCGCGTGTGTGTGCGCGCGCAGAGAAAGAGGGGGAGAGAGAGAGAGAGAGAGAGAGAGAGAGAGAGAGAGAGAGCGCACTGGGTATAATCTGCAATACAAGAGGGATGAAAGGGGGGTGTTTCCCTGGGGGCTCATCCATCTTCCTCAAATTACGCTTCATTTCCTTATTCAGCCTCTGACTTTTTGGCCGTCTTGAGAGGCGGTAGTTTCCCAGTGGAGACCAAATAGACGGGTCGCACCCCCTCCAGCCCTCCTCCCCCTGTGCCAGGTTCACCATTGACTGCTAAAACTGTGTGAGAGAGACTGCTCCAGCCCTTCCCCTTCTATAATCGTTGACCACACCAACCCAATCAGCTATTATTAATTTTGATTGATGATAAGTAATTACTCTGGATTGAAGGGACAGCCTAAAACAACGGTGGCTTTTGTGGGGAATATTGGGGCCGACGGGCATCAGAGTCAGGAGGGGGAGGGAGGGAGGGACGGAGGGAGAGAGGCAGATGTTTCTCCGCTCTCTGTGCCATTCTCCGCGGCTAAAAACAATGCGTTTGGCTGCAGAAAAAGAAGTGCTGCTGCAACAATTGTTCCCCGGAGAGAGATACTCTGCGCGAAATTAGATTCAGTGTATGCGAGGTCAACGTTACGCACGCACCGCGCATGGCCAAAGTCAAATCTGTATGGATTTTCACTTCCACTTTTTTTTTTTTTAATCTGGGGACTTTCTGTGCAAAATGCCATGAATCATAAACATGATCATATTGATCATCTGTTTAATTAATAAATATTGAATTCATGAAATAAGACACACAGTTTTACTTTGCGCTTAAAGGGGCATAGTAATTCATCCCTGATTCAAAACGCACATGGAGAGGAAAAAAAATCACATTTCTACTCTCTTTAAACTTAATCGCAGATCATATCACCTTTTAAATGGCTGTTGGAACTGATGATGATTAGCCCTATTGAGTCCTGGGTGCCGGGGCTCTCCAACTGGTCGTCTGATTGCATGAGGACACAAACATATCACCAGCGGCTCTGATTAGCAGTGGAGGGCCAGGCTAATTCCTGTAATTGCCAGTGACTTCAGCAGCACCTCTCTTTGATCTATTGAAACCATTTGCCGAGACCCTCTGCCTTTTCTCTCTGAGAGCTTCAGTGATACGACACTGCTCATCTGGAGCCTGGACGCGCTCGTTTATTTCTCGCATTTAGTCACAGTTTTCAACTGAAATTAACTTTAAAAAAAAAAAAAAAAAAGATTAACCTAATGGATCAGATTGTACCGCTTTTCCCCCCACGTGCGTCTTTCGCAGGGCCATTTCCACGCAGATTGTTTTCTTGTTAATAGACTTTCAACTGGACATAATTTTAATTTACAAACAAAAACACATGTAATAATTATAATGTAAAATCAACTAAATCCTCCTCGCGAATAGACTGATTAAATGTATAGAAATTGGGACAGGTGCAGACAAAATGTGCTTTTTTTTAGGTTTTGTTTTGACACCAACTTTTTAAATCATATGATAAGATTAAATATTATTCATAATAAAAGCAGCATTATAAGGAACAACCTGTTAAAAAATATTGAACTATATATCAAACATAATATTTAGTTTATCAGCGTTGTTTGCATACGAAAAATACTGTATTTGAATATAATTTGCATCATAATTTTTCATTCCCCCCCCTATAAAACCTATGATGATAAAAAAAAACATTAAGCAGCAGAGTGAGCGAGAAGACTGCAGTGTGTAAAATGTATCAAGAGATAAGAAAAGAGAAGTGACATAGTGGAATATTTTATTTTATACCTGGTATTGATATAAAATGCTTAATTACAATCATATCGATGGGAATAATACAAATGAATTAACAAATTATTTAACAATTTCAAGTAAAACACATTATTATCCAGGGAGTTAACGTTTAACTTTATTATTTATAATAAAGGAATAAAACGCAAGGTAGCCTCTTCAAAATCAAGTGCAGAAACAGAAAAATGTGATCACACATGAAAAGAAATGTAAAACAGTTGCAAACTTGCTTTAAGCAGCCTATACTTTGTCCACTCAAGTCTATAGCGCCCTCTTGTGGTGCAACATCAAACACATGACTGTGCTGAAAGATTGATATGGAATAAAGAGAACAAAACAGCTGCTTCTACCTCAAAACTACAATGCAAAATATTCAGTACTGAGTCACATACCGCTGCAGTTTGTTGTTAAACGTGTGAGTGTGGTTCTCTCTCACGCTCTTCAGTGGATATAGCCTCTGAATTCCAGGAGCAGGTAGTTCTTGATGAAGGTGGGAAGGTGGAGTTTTGGCACCACCTTGTGCACTCGGCCCTCCAGGAAGCTCCTGAGTCTGCAGCGTGCCAAGTGCTGCAGGGAGCGAGGTGTCAGTGTCAAGGAGAAGACTGACTCATAGAACTCCTTGTGCTCCTGATTGGACACAAACACAGATGAACACAAGTTAATTTGGTCAAACACTGATATCATAACTTACAGTGAACCAAATTGTACTTAACACACAGCCTCACAGTCATTATAAGGTAGTGTGTGCTAGTTCTGCACCCAATATTTTTAGCAATTATTTATACTTTTATTTTTTTTTATATGACAATGTTTTTGTAAACAAAAACTTTTTTGAACCACTAAATTTTGAGCCATCTTAAAAATTACGAGCTGTTAAGCGATCAAATACAATTTTGTAACTTAGAAACTGGAGTTTTCGTATGAGCTCTGCAAACTTTTTGCACATGTAAATACCACTGAAAAACTAAAAAGCAGATGACATTTAGAGAAAATAATAATAATAATGGCACAATCAACTGCAAAAAACAAGTACTTGCTTGCCTTGAACACCTCTGTAGAAACTGACTCAACCCAGGTGTCTGTGACTTTGAGGTGACTGTAGGCGTTGAGAAGAACCTCGATGGTGCGTGGAGACTCAGAGCAGTGCTTCAAAACCTGGAAGAAACACCACAGCACTGCAGAGCACAGCCATAGGATTCATATAACTGTCATTTAAGGTCATGCACACGCTTTTGACTCGTTCATGAACATAGAACTGAAGAAATAAAGTAATTAAACACTTGTGAAATGAACAGATTGGTCTTCCCTCCAGGGGTTTAACTGGAAATTATGCAATTAGTGCTAATTAATCTCCTATTAACACTTGCCTAATTAGGAACCATGTATTTTGTCTTGTGCACGTGGGTTCATTGATAGTTGTAGTCTATTTCCCACAGAGAGAGCCCCACTTCATGTTGTGTCATGAAATGGGAGATTCAAATGTGCAGAAGTCTGGATTATTGCAAGGAAAAGTTTCCTGTTTCAAGACTCATACTCAGAGTGTTACATGTGTGTGCACTGTGGCTTTATATTGCATGTACTGTAGCTTTTCATGTCTCACCACTGGTAGAGCTCCAGGCCACACACGAATAGAACCATGGTTGAGCAGAGCACGAACGATCCTCTCAGGGTGATGAGAAACTTTGTAGCAGACCACCTTGAGAATGTTGTGCAGGGCAGTTTCACCACCATAGTCCATGTTGTTAACATAGGCACCGTTAGCCAGGAGCAGATCCACAATGTCTGGATTTGCATTCTTACAGGCCATGTGCAAAGGAGTGTGCTTGTCTTGGTCCGCAGTGTGGACGTCGGCCCCCGCTCCCAGCAGCATCTGGCACACCTTGAAATAACGCTGGAGATCCTGCACCTGCTGAGGCTGAGAACAAGCAACATTGAGAGGTGTGAGACCCTCCTCGTTCTGTTTGTCCACAGCAGCTCCATATCGCAGGTACAGCTCAGTGTGGTCTGGTAGGCCGTTCCTGGCCGCCACATGTAAAGGAGTGTCACTGTCGTCGAGAGTGCAACCCCTGATTGCTGCTCCGTACTGAAGGAGATATTTGGCACATCTGCAGACAGAGATACAGAACCTTCTTTTGCAAACGAGTAAAACTGACTTCCAGCTTGGTCTTTTTATGTCAGAATGTTTGATGATTCTGTGTTGAAATTACTTTGATGCCAAATCATCCACATTTCATTTATGCTGCACTTCCCTTTCACCTTCTCCACTCCTACAGTGAGACTGACTCTCTTAAAAGACAAATAACACAATATTCCTGTGATAAAAGTGTAATTGATTAGCAAACAAATGCACCCCTTCTTAGTCCAGTGCTCTCAGGGGTTTTGCAGCTACAGCCTTACTGGGCTCTTGTAGTTTATGATGATAAATGTTAGCTAATGTAAGTAAACTTGTGCAGATATTGTAGTTTACTGTCTTTAGGTAGCAGAATTTATTCTCAGGAAGGTAGAATTCATTATCAATAAAACCACCTTTGCCCAGTCAGATACACTCAGGGGCTTTACAGATATACAGTAATAAGAATGTACCATGGCAGGTTTAAAAACAACTGATCAGTAGGGGGTGGGCAACTTGATCTTGAAATAATAACACAATATTCCATCATGATGTTGCAGTCACTAAAATGATGAAGATATTTCACAGAATTTCAAAGTAAAAGTGATGTATAGTATAGTACTATACTATACTATACTATACAAGTATAGAAACAAAAAACATATTTATGATGCAGAGTGAATGTACAAATAACGGATACAAACTAAAATAAAATAGAAGTAAATAATGCTAACATGGGGACAACTTAAACAAGCTAGAATTTGATGTTAAATGTAATATTTTTTATTTTCTCCTATGTGATAAATGTGATAAAATGTATATTTATTATTGTTATTATTATAAAATTATTGCTAACAAACATATTTAGTGTTATAACCTGTCCATATTCACCTCACTGCCAGTTTACAAGAAAGAGTAGGTCGCGGGCCATGTTTTAGTCATGATATTAAGTGGTGGGCCACATGAAATCGACAGAGGGCCACATATCGCCCGCGGGCCACAAGTTTAACACCTTTCCTCTAAGGCATGACCACTGGCATACAGCAGCGTATGTTAGCATACATTATTAATAATATCGATTGCTTATAATTACTATTATGTTATTTTATAATATTGAATATTAAACAGTATTGATCAACAAAGCACTTGTCCACTGACCTGTCCACTCCCTTCTCATTCTATCGTTGCACATTTACTATTTTTCTCTATACCTGTAACTACTGTCTCCTGCTGGTGGAAGGTTATCCTGTGTAAGCTGGGAGCCATAATATTTAATGTGTTAATGTTATTTATTCTGTACTCAAATAGGATTATTGATGAGATAAATCACTGGTCCACACTTTCTTCACTCACTCAAAAGATTCTGGGGCTGTGCAAACGTGCAAAGGCATGAGGCCGTCTTCAGAGACAGCATTGGCGTTAGCGCCATGGGTGAGCAGCAGCTTGGTACACTCCGGCTGGCAGTTTTCACACGACTCGTGGAGGGCAGTGGTGCCACCGGGTGCTAGGTCTACACTGGCCCCACGTTGCAGCAGTAGTTTCAGGCAGTCTGTGAAACCTCGTCCGGCTGTGATGTGAAGTGGTGTGGTCAGTTCCTGCTCATAGGTCAGTGACCACAGTCCTGCCGGCAAGAAGCACAACAGTTACTCCTGAGTTTACGCCTAAAGAAAATGTAAATAGACAGACATGTTTGAGATAAGTCTTTAAGTTCAGGTTCTCATCAGAGTATATAATACAGTTACAACATTAATGAAAGTCAGCACTGCTCGCTGAGGTCTCCTGGATGGAAGGAATCAGTGATCACTTCTTTAAAATCAAGCACTTACTCAGGCCTCTGTAGTTAAATCTGAAGTCCTTCCATTCCTCTATGTTGCTGGTGTCATAAATAGCATCAATAAGGTAGTCATACTCGTCATCGTCCAAAATGCTGAGAATCATCAGTTCATCACCAACAAGTAAAGAGTTCCAGAACTGTAGGACACAACCTGTGGACTGGGCTGTGGCGATCACGTCAGTGCGGTAGGTCTTTCTTTTGTGCCACTTAATCTTAGGTGCTACATATGCCATACTGGAGCTAATTCGTTTGTTTTTAACTGTGGTGGTAGTGTGTTTTATCCTGAGGAGATTAAGCACTTATGTAGGTTGTTTGTGCACACAGGGCTATTTCAGGGGAGATGTCAGGTGATATTTTGCTTGACCCATGCGGGGAAACTTGCCAGCGCAGGGGTACTGGAGCCAATACTGGAGCCTTTCTCATCACCTGCTCACTGATGCAGCCAAAAACTGACTTGAAATGTGCATTCAGGTAATGTAGAAGAGACACACTATGATGTTAAGCAATTATTGGTAAAATCCAGTGTGGCAAAGGTAATTTTTTTGTAATTATTAATTTCTGATTTAGTAATAAGCATGTGCAAATAATCTCAAAATTATATATATATATTTTTTTTTTAAAAACTAAAAAAGGAACTATTTATCACATCTCAAGTGAAAAGCCACAGTTCAATCTCCAATGACTTAATGACTAAGTCTGATTTTGTTCATACTAAAATAATTTTAAAGCTGTGGTTTATTTTTTTGGACATTTTTCCCCCCCATTTTGTCAAAGTACCTCCAGATTTATGAAATTTGTATGTTGCCACATCGTAATAATCCCTGAAATAATTCAAGACAGATACTCTCTCCTACCTTCCCCTCTGGCGACCCAGCGCATGTCCCCTCCCTGTGGCTCAATGATGAGGTTTGCCGTGGATCCTCTAGGAAAGAGGCGCTGCATAGCCTCCAGGTCTCCTGTATATAAAGCATTCTGAATAACCACATCTTGGCACAGTGCTGGTGGAAGAGCAGAGCTGGATCTCAGCTGCTCTCTGTCCCTGGCCTCTCTCTTCCACATATAGCTATTGAGGTTATGGTAGGCCATCTGCCTCTTGTACTGGTATCTCTCCAGCATTTGCTCGTCAAGTTCAAGAGAACGCAAGGCCATGGGTGTGAAGACAAAGCTGCCCCGCAGCATGATCGATGGTTTTCCTTGAACAGAGAAAAGCGGTTGCCAGTGTTAAAGTGCAGGAGACCATCTACACAGACCTGTCTCCCTCTGTTACTGTTGTTGTTTCACTCTCTGGCTAATGTCCACTATGTTCCTGCTCAGGGCTGGTTCACAGAGTTGTTATGATATTTGGTATGAGACCCTCCCTGCAGCGTGAAAAGTAATGCTATTTTTATGTCTCACGTGCAGCCACTCGAGCCTCCCATGTTTGCCTTCAGCCAAGTCACAGCCATGAAGTGTCTCTGTCAGGCTACAGGTGTCAAACAAGTTGACAAACCTCAGTCTTTGTAACCACAATAACGTGACCTTGTTGGGGAAAACTTTAGGAATATGTGAAGGTTCCTTACTATCAATTCTCATGCAAAAAATGATGTATTAATGCACATTTCTGCTAATAGTCCAAATAGAGGATTTTTATAAATCGTATAAATTAATATCTAAATTAAAGCTGCAGTAATATTTAGTGCGTTTGTTGTTGTTGATGTTATCATTCTGTTTTAAGAATGATAACATCAACAACAACATTAAGAACAGTATACAATTTTTAATATACTGTATGTATGCTGCATCCTTCATCTGAAAATGGGTTCTGTCAATCACTACTATTAGACCTGACTGAAAGAGTGTTATGGTGCTTATTCCATTATACAGTTCTAACACGTCTAGTCGCCTCAGTTTACCAGTGCAATATTGCAGTGTCTTCTGTCTGCCTTGATATCAAACAAATCACTTTTTTGGTGCAGCTCAGAAATGTCGCTGAGATCTTAACACCACTATACTGAGAAACACAGAGAGGGTCGTGTGTAGCTGACAGACTTGCTCAGAATTGTGTGAACTCGTTTGGCAATGGTTTTAATGGAATTGGACTATGTCTGGACACATTGTCAAATTTTGCTTTTGACATTTTCTTTAAAGATGGGCAACTAAAAATATTTGTGAGTCTCAGTGATTATGAGTTTAAAAAAATAGGTTTTCCCTGCTCAGTTGTTTTTTTCCCCTTCGAGAGCCTTAATGGCTTTTATATATCCACATGGCTCCCTGCATTAGAGCATTAGGCTAAATGACTAGCAACCGCTGTGTCACTCTGCCCCACGTGTAGCGTTCTGATGGTGGAGGGACAGTGTATAATTAAGCCTCTTCAGCCTTCTTCCTAGGCATCTGACAAACACCTCTTTTGACTGATGGGCCACCAGCAAAAAGCAAAACAAGTCCAGCTTTACACAAAGAACTGGTTTCCATGTTAATACCCTCAAGATTTACGAAAACTGAATAATTTGCTCTGATATCACCATCTACTAAAATTAGCTGTATCAGAGACAATATGGAATAAAACAAAATACTGTATGTTAGAGTCCATTTATGTGATTCTGTGTTGAGTCCATCAAGTTACATGCAATCTCTGCAGAAGACAAGGTCTGCAGCACAGCTGCAAAAAGACATGATATTTGTGCAGAGGTTTTTGCCTTCTTTCCCATTTGAAAACACAGAAGCATAACTGCATCTCATCTATACCTTAATGACTGTTCTGGTATGGAAATCAAGGTCATTTATTTTATGTTACAGTTTGGTAATAGATGCCACATTAAACTGAAGGCGAGTAAGAGTTTCAACTTTGAAAACACACATTACCAGAGAGAGACTAGGAATATTGTTTTTGCGGCTGGAGTACATCCTTTTAAATGATATACATAATGAGTTTATAATATGCATCTGGGCTACCTCCTCTCTACTTTGATGTCTTCCAAATGGCCCGGGTGTCATCAGCAGAACATGTAGGCACTTTCCCGCCTCATTGACTCCCAAATGTATTTTAAATATCATTCCTGGTAACGCAATTATTTAAAACGCTGAACTAAACACTTACTAATGGGGAAAAAGACAGCGACTTCGATAAATTCATTTCTCAAATGGTGGGCATTCGCGTTTTCTCTCCCCCCCCCTTTTCTGTGAAGTGGAGGCAACTTTGATGACAACAAAAAAAAAAAAAAAAAAAAACATCAGCAGCAGTAACAGCCCCTGCCCTGCCAGCTCCCTGTGGACACATTAGATCTTTGGTTTCTTCACATTATCGGTCAGTAGCCATTTCTCCATTTTCCTGTATTGTGGTCAAATGCCTGCCTCTCCCAAAGGCAGCAAGAGGCCGGACATCTCATCAGCCCTGATGAGAGAGAGGCACTTCATTTCTGCAATCATAGGCAATTAGTTCCCTCTGATTATGTGCCTCTTAATGCTGTTTTGAGTACTGTGGCACACTGTAATACAGAAAGAGATTAAACTATAACCCTCCCTCTACACTGAGCAGTCATTTAATATACTGAGAACATAATGAAATGTACACAGTAATTACAGTAATATTAAATGCTAATGGGTTTGCAATTGGATCTGCTGTTAGTTTAAGACAGAGTCAGTGCACCTAAACAAAGTCTAAGTTTAGAGATATCATCACCCATGACATCAGAGTACTCACCTATCCATCAGGTGTTTCTTATTGTAATATTAATATCATTCCAAATCAGAAGGAGGCAAACTAATGCCTGGCATATGAGCTGTTCTGTACTGGAAAGAGAGCAATTAATATGCAATTTACACACTTCAGCTCTCTCACAGGGAGTTAAAGAGAAAAAAGGGTCAAAAGTTTGTCTTCTGGTGATAGAATAACTACGATGTCGCCATGGAAACATGATTAGAAATAATCAGCATACTTAATTGGCTGGTGACATTTGCTAAAATGGTCCATACAGACGGTTTGGTCCATACAGACACATTTAGTTAGACACACACCGTCTGCTTTAAGTCGTCAGTGCCATTAAAGGGCCTTTCAACACTGCTTTATTTCAATTTATATATGTATATTGCACAGGCTTAGAATGGCACCTTGTTTGCAAATCTTCCTCATGTCTCATCACAATTCTTGATGCTTTGCAGAGAGAGAGACTAAATGAATTTATAGAGGCAGAACTGAACAGTAGCTCCAAACTATTCAGTAGAAGCATGATTACTTTTTCTTGTGCTATTTCAGCTTGGAGCCCACCACCTATAATGTATTGTATATCGGTCTTTGCAGATTCCAATTGTCTCTCAATGCACTGATCACCACGCAAATAGCCCCCTGTTTCATCATGACAATTGAGAGGTTCATATTTCAACCTAATAGTCTTGTATAACTTTAACCATTTATCACAACCTCATTTCATTGCGGTTGCAGTTAATACGCGCTTCCCTGCCAAGTGGAACATTTTCTAATGATGCACTCACACAAAAACAAGGCAAGCCAGCCCGGGTTCTGCATCACTCAGTAATGCATCCATCCATAATATGTTCATAGCAGCCTCCCGAAAGGAGACAGTGATGACTACCAGTACAGGCATGGGCGTGAGAGGGGATATGGGGGAAAAGGGTGCAAGATGCAAAACCTGTAAATTGTAACGATAATCAAGATCAAGTCACTGTCATCAAAGATTGTATCCCCCTCATAATAACATCTGTAGATTTCATATTATCAAAAAATACTAAGAAACATCTAAAATTGACTTTTCAACAATAACAGTCAGTGGCAAGTGCATTATTACAGTGATCCTGGCTTTGTTTGCGGGATGTTGATACAACAGCAGGCTTTACATACTCTATAGTGTACTAGCCTATAGCCTAATATTTGAATGTAAAGCCTGATGTAAACAGCATCCTAATTAGAGAGACCTTAATCAGCCTTCATTTCATGCAGATTGGACTCATGCAAATGCTGGTGTCATTATCCTGTAATCAAGTACTATTCAGTTGACAGTGGCGTCTTTTAAAATACCTGATGAGAATGCACAACAAGGATTTAAGGTAGCACTATTTTCCCCCCGGCAGTCTATAAATATGTCAAATTTTGAAGCTAACCGAATCTTGACAAGGATCTTGTCAAGTCTGAATGCATCAGAGGGGGAAAAAATGATTACTTAAAAAAAGATGTCCTCCGTGGTCTTTTGAAAATATAATTATGAGGATATTAAACACAATTACTGAGATGAGTAATGATTATAGATGAGTCAGAGATTGGCACTTCTTTTCCCACAAGCATAAAAACCAAAACTGTAGGTTGTTTTACAATCATAATACCTTTGTTTAAGAGCATTTCAAAATTTAATTGGTTGTTCCTATGGACAAAAATGCTTTCTGTGGATGTGTTGTGGTTGTTTTGTTTAGTCAAGTCAGGAGATACCCTCCTGTTTTATCTCATATATCAAACTATTTTTTAAATCTTTAATTTTCTACATGAACATTAATTATTCATTCATTTTAATAACATTTATAGTAGAGGATTGCAGGGAGGAGCCAGAAGAGGTGTACATCCAGGAATCTTGCTTTCTGTCCTAAATGATAAGTCTTCATTGTGTGATACTTAAATTAACTTTATATTTTACTCAGATCTCAATTTTTTTTTTACTGTGAAGCATTTGGAATGAATATTATGACATTATTTTCTGTCGCTCCTACACCTTCACAGTCACAAAGCTGAAGCCTCTATAGTGGTGGAAAGTAACTCAGTATATAATGTTGAGTCCTGACAGTTGAGCAGATTTTTTAGATATTTGTAATTTATAAGGGCTTTTTCATTTTTTTAAACTTAACACATGTATTACTTTTCAGAGGGAAATGTTGCCCATTTTATTGCATCTGATTTTTATTTTCAGATCAATTTTACATTGAAAATCAAACATTTCACAGGTGAAATCAGTGGAAATCAATATTTTTGATGTTTGCCTCGCCTAAAAGAACTATTTAGCACCATATAGTCATTTGTTCACAAAAACACCAAAGTGTAGACAAAAGGTGGCCTTATTTATTTAAGCTGTGAATCCCTAAATATATGTATAACACTCCAGTAACAGTAATACAATGAAACATTATAAAATAGTCCTAATACAGAAGGTGGACATTTACAACCACCATGCCAAAAGGATTGTTTTAACTTGTATTTTCTTTATCTCTTCTTTTAATGTTTTGCAATCTGAACATTTACTTAAATGAAGATTTGAGTTCTTTCACCACAGGGTCTGTGACATTTCACCTCACGGGTCAGCTCACATCCAGCAGGTGACATGTTAAAACTCTGCATAAGCTCCAGTTTGTCATCAGCAGTTACCAAGTTTACGTCACATTACATGATAATATTAACTAAAGCTTTGTTGTGCATAAAGTAGTTAAGAGAAGAAAACAGCACATTAACTTCATTTAATGTTTGTGTTGAGATTGCCAAAAAGCATATAGTCTTATAGCTTGATATTAATAATACAGAGCAAATAAAAGTGCGCACAAGTGGATGTACTATTGAGGGTTATCACCTTTACCAGGGAGATGATGGTTTTTTTGTGGATTCAAGTCACACCACTTCTTTGGACTTTAATTTGTTTCTGACCACTCTTACAGTAACAAGCGGCAAATAAAACTCTATGAGAAACTTGGTTTTATCCATGTTTAATATTGTAGGATTGATTGCACATGGGGATATTTTTAGCCTCTATTTCCTGTAGGAATGTTATCTTGAAATATAAAGTTTATTGTCCCCTGTATCTATGACATGTGCAATTACCCCCATCTAGTGGCCAATATTGGTATATTTATAATTCTACTATAAATGTAAAGATATTTAAGAAAAGAGAGGGAAAAAGTGAGCTTTTGTGCGTTTATTGTAATTGAGGGAGGCTTCACTTGGAGCTGGTGTACTTGGTGACCGCCTTGGTGCCCTCGGACACGGCGTGTTTGGCCAGCTCTCCCGGCAGCAGCAGCCTCACTGCGGTCTGTACCTCCCTGCTGGTGATGGTGGAGCGCTTGTTGTACTGAGCCAGGCGGGACGCCTCCGTGGCAATTCTTTCAAACAGGTCATTAACGAAGGAGTTCATGATGCTCATGGCTCTGCTGGAAATCCCCGTGTCCGGATGGACCTGTGGAGACAGACAGACAGACGGACGGACGAGGGCAGGTTGACAAGGACACAGGAAGCAGCAGCAGACGGCGTCCACTCACCTGTTTCAAAACTTTATAGATGTACATGGCGTAAGTCTCTCTTCGTTTGACTTTTCTTTTCGCCTTTTTCTCACTCGAGCTTTTCCCCCTCTTTTTAGAAAGGTCATTACTCATGCTGGAAACGCTGTAAGGTTGACAATGTGGAGTAACAGGTATTATGAGAATAGTTTTCTGTTTCCTGTGCGCGGCTGTTTATGGAGCAGCGCTAATTAGTGACTGATTGACGTCACCTGTTGTCCGTTTGTCGCCGAGACTCGTGCGCTTTTTCCTCCCGTTCACCCTTTTAACGGTCTACTTCAGGTGGGTTATGTTATTTATGCAGAGTGTTTTCAGCAGCAGACACTGACCTAACTTCAGAGGAAAAGTTTCTGTTCGGCTCTAGTGACCATGTGGTGTCAGGCCTTTTAATGGACACGATCAAAAGAAATATATATATTGCTTACTTTGACAGGTGTTGCAATTACGATACGATTTGTTGTGTTTGAACATTTTTACATCTTACGTAACAAACAAACAAACAAACAAACAAACAAAAAAATAGAAAAATATTCTGATTATTTGACTTTTTTGGAGGGGGCCATTGTCTCATCTGAATATGAAGATGTTGAGGCCTCTCAGCACTGCGGATATTCACCATAATGCTGTTTTGTCACACGTTTTATTTTAATTGGTTTATCGTTTCATCTTCTTTTGAACCTATTTGACACACCTGTGCTGTGCACCATTTGTTCATAAAATAAGAGAGAGATTATACCAGACAAACTGTATTTCTGTTCAAAATGGGATGACAATATAGCTCAGGACATTTGTTGGGACAAAACATAGAATCTTCCTAACAGATACAGTATCTACGTGGTGATAAAGTCAAAGAGATTGATGTTATACTATAAAGAGGTTTTGTGAGATTCAGAAAGAACATTGATGTGACCTATATTTTACTATTTGGGGACAATTCTACTTTATATCTTTACCCCCTGTTACGGAGAAGCTATGAAAACGTGCTCTGTGTGCTATGGCTCCAAATGTGACATTTTAATTTCAAGTTAAGTTAGATTTAGAATGTATTTGGAGTATTGTTGTTTCTCTCCTTTTTTATATTTTATTATCTTGTGTTATTGATGCATGCACTGTACACTGTTCCCTGACACGGAAGCAACTGAATGGAATCCAGCTTTAATTATCTTTTTATTGTTTACGCCTGTGTTTTTCCCTCCGTGACCTACCAAAATAAACTGTG
Organism: Brachirus orientalis; assembly: GCA_016785285.1. NCBI lineage: Eukaryota > Metazoa > Chordata > Actinopteri > Pleuronectiformes > Soleidae > Brachirus > Brachirus orientalis. The sequence continues at coordinate 2,350,803 of JAFBJR010000504.1, read as the reverse complement.
GGTAAAAACCTAATGCAATCTCCCACGCTGTCATGTTATTAAGTGGAGGATATTTTAAGAGGTTGCACCATTGTACATTGTAATGATGCCCACTTGGTGGCAGACTGGTACCAGTTTTAAATCCTTGTAATAATAATAATAATTTGCATTTTATTGGTCAGTTTCATTTAGCTGGCAGTTCACAAAATGTTACATATGTTTAGATATAAAAAAACATGTTGTTTCCTTTCAAAATGATTATTTGTTTACTGAGGTTACACTCAATAAATATGTATAAGGCTGGATAAAAACATGCTCCTGCTTCAGAATTTCAGCCCCAGATTCTTTTTTATGTACAGAAATATAAATTATAATATAGATATGTTTGGGATTTTGGCCCATTGGTCTCCAGCTTTTACCCTTTATATGACGGATCACATTATTTTAGTTTGTATGTAGGTTACATTTTTTTTATTGTGTAAACTATATTGCACAGGTCAGGGTGTATGTAAGCATTGTAATAATATTTTAAATATAATTTCAACACATCCTCTCTCTTTACTGAGGAAAAACTGAACTATACACAGTACATACCTTTTAATTAAGTACATACCTTTTAATTAAGTAGTGCACAGTGGTTAGATTAGCTTAAAATATTTTTTAGGCCCTCAAACAGGCTGCTCTGTCCTCTTAGTATGATTCACAAAGTGTATACTTTTTTTTAAATGGCATTATAATGGTGTCTGATGTTATTTTACTTTTTATTTATTTATTTATTTCCTTTATTTAACCAGATAACAACCCATTGAGATCAAGATCTTTTTCACAAGGGTGACCTGGCCAAGAAGTCAGCAGCACATGTCATCAAAGTTACATAGAACAGATCAGCGCAAATTTCAGATTTCATGCTTATTATTGAGATAAACATGTTTTAGTTCCAGGCTGGCACATATTAGCAAACCTTGTATCTAATAATAAAAAAATGTGTCAGGTTGTTGTAGTCTTAGTAGCAACAGTTTAATATTGACTCTACACGGCCTGTGTTTTTCATGTGCTAATTGTAGTTTATGAATTCTACTCGCATATTTCCTCTTTTTTGGGGCCAAATAAAGTTACTGAATAATTTATTGCATGTCTGATGCTAAAGGAGCATGTACTGTCTTTTCCCCATAAATTTTGCCTATTTAAGTAAATGATTTTGCTTTGTATTGTCTGCCTCACTGTCTGCATTTGTCCAATTCCAGTTGGACTCTACAAACACGTCAGTGAGGCTCTACTGAACTCTTGAGATGCATCCTTTCAGTGGACAGGTGAGAAGTAAAGAGAAAGCTGCTGCAACATCACTCCCCTTGGGTCATTTTGGATGTGTAGTGTGAAGTGGATTGACAGCAGCGATTAAACCCAGAGAGCAGGAACAGCTTCGACATGAAAATGTTTCTTTCCTTTTGAGTGGTGCTACAGTGAGAACCTCTAAGAAGCTGGTGTGAGGGACACATCCCTCTTCTGTTGGTTACACACATTGTCATACAAGCTTTAGTGATATGACATTATTTTGTGCACAGCAGCGAGGAAATATTTTGAATAGTATTCAAGGTTCACTTCACAAACCTTTCTTTCACAGACCCTCTTGTATGCCCTTGGGTTTATGAAAGAAATGGGTTTATTGTTTTCTTTTGAGTGGGCGATAGTGGCTTAGTGGTAGAGCAAGTTGAGAGCTGTGCGAGCAGCTTGTGAATGGGTGTGAAAGATGTGATAGAATGGTAAAGTTGTATTAACTGTAGTGCAAAGCAGATCTGAGTGGTCATCAAGACTAGAAATGCACAATATAAATACAGACGGAGCACAATTGGCTGGGTCTGTAGAAATATCCTTGTAGAATGCAATTTCTGTGTTCACTGTCCTTGACTACTTCTTCCCCTCCCAATTTTCTTCTCCACAGGCATACAGCCGATACACTACAAATGAATAAGTCCTTTTCTTGGAAAACATTTAAACAAGGTCATTTGCAGCAACTGTCGCACACAGTGAATAGCAGCCATTGGTCGAGTGTGTTGCGAAGGCCGTCTTCTTCTCTGTTGTCTGGGAGATCAGTGAAGAGAAAATGGGAAAAAAAAAGGTGAGTGCGTGCATATCTGCTACTTCTATGTCTGCCTGACAGCAACAGAAAAAGAAATATGTTGGGTGTTCTGTGTATCGCAGCCTCTTATATCGACATATTGCTTAAGGCTATGAGGTGTGTGTTCTGTTGTGATGTGTTTTTTTTTTCCCCTGAAGGATTTGTGGCCTAATAGAGCAAAACCTTGCCTGCAGTGATTACTCTGTAGATGTCTCATGGGCTTGCAAACAAAGTATCATACATGTATATGCATGCAAGCAACTAACGAAGTGATCAGTCTTTATTTCTTGATTCAGTCATTGTGATATTTATTCATTTAAATTGTTCTTATTAAAGGTCCTGTTAAATGTGTTTGTGTCTGAAACAGATTTCAGGTGGGTGGCATATATAGGTTTGGGTTAAAGGAGGGGACATAGAAAAGGAGGAGGAAAATATAAAGTAAACACATTTTGTGAGATGCAGTATTTTTTATATACAGTACTGTACAAAAGTCTTACAAGGTTTTTGTTTTGTATCTGTCAAATTATCTTTAGCATATGAATAGGAATGATGTCATTGAAAGTTTGTATCATATACTGTTTTGGCAAACTTTCAATGAGTTAAACTCGAACAACATGTGTATGTAATCCTCAAGCATGTCTTGAATAAACTGTTGTAATCTACCTTTACAACACATATTTGTCGACATGAACTAGTGATGCTATTATTAGTGGTGCATTAGTATACACATTTGCCATATTTACTGAATATGTTTCAATAAAGTCATTGAGAAATAATTATATTTGGTCATTATAGCATTCCTAATGCAAGAAATGTAATGGTGGCCTAAGACTTTTGCACAGCACGGTACACACACATACAGTATATACTGTATATTAACATGGGAAGTAGGGATGGAAATTGGGCAAAAATACTAATCAGTATTTTCTGGGAACTGGCCATATATCCCCCGTCACCTTGAAGTATAGCTAAAGTTAATCCATCGTATTATTTTGTTACATAACTGCATGAGGCTCAGTTCAGGTTTGGACACAGAAAACAGAATGCTTGGTGAATTTCAATCATGTTCAATTTGCACTTTCTCCAGGATTAGACAGAGGGACCAGAGCCACGCTCAACTCTAGCATCACCCTTACTGTATGTTGTGACAGAATTGACAAAGCTCCTATTGCTGAGGTCTTCACTCTAAAATTGCTGTGTCTGTTTGTTGTAGACTTGTGATGAAGGGGTTTCACAGAGTACTGTAGTCTTTCACTTATTCTGCAGCATCCAAGCCCATCTCTCAGCACTGCAGGAAATGTTAATCTGCCCCCATGCAGAAAATAACTGAACTTATCAGGTGTCTGGTGTATATACTATGGGTAAAAGATGATAGTCTTAACTTCTGGATTTCCTAATAATACAAACACTATTCAGAATATATATATATCTCTCTCTTTTCCACAGCCTGCAGTAGAAAAGAGAGAAATGCTCTTAAATTTTGCAGGCAATCTGATTTGTTTTTTCAGTACTACTTGTTATTTCATACTGGTGCTGGTTCTACTCAGTGCAGTGCCTGCTGCTCCTTTAATTTCATGACTTATATGCTCTTAAATGTCAACTGCTTTACTGCTATGTTCAGTTCCTAACAGAGCAGTCTGTCCTGTCCTGTGCTTGCCAGTTGTGCATAACTTTGGTATCATAATTATTTAGTGATATGTGTAGTGTCTATGATTGAAAGGGGCCGACAGAATTATTTTTACTTTTTCCACTTTATTCAGATGACTTGTCAAATCAGCCTAAATTTTTATTCATAATATTTTCTCAAAGCGATATATATTCCGCCAACACTTACTTTACAGCAGATATATCGGACAGCCTTCATTTGTTGGAAATCATTATGTCAGTGAGTGTAGCCATTTATCCCTTGTGGTCAATAATGGTCAATATTTCATTTCACTGTGCAGTGTTCTAACAGTTGTTCAGGGAATTAATAAACAAATTTTTTAGGGTCTTCTATAACCCATGTACAGAACTATAATATACAATATAAACAATAAGAACTTGAATTATTATTATAATTATAATTAATTTCCACACCTATATATATATATATATATTTAGTCCTGAAAAGCACATGTTTCAAGCCTTATTGTATAATTGTAATTTAGCAAGCATTTTGTCATGGTTGCATTAGGGTCAATATATCCCAGTAACTGCCCTAAAAAAAGCTTTAACAGTTATTATAACACTGAGTCACCATGGGAAATATGATGAACAAGATTTATCTATAAGCCAGGTGTGTTTCCAATTTGAATTTTCATTTTCATTTAATTCGTTTATAGTCAAAAAAATGAAATAACATAGTGCCGAGCAGTGCCACGAATAATGCCATTCCTTATTAATATTCAGTGCATTATCATGTGCATTCTACCATCCACTTGAACACCAATTACTGTTGTGAAAGTCTACAGCCTTCATCCTCCAATCTGCAACAACAGGCCTCGAAGCCAATATAAATTTGGACTGGAATTTCATTGTCCTAATCTTTACACAGGATAATGTTTCCCACATGTAAAGAGAATTCAAATAAATTGAGTATTTGCACAGTATTATTGTTTTATAGAAATTAAATGTGAAATGCAGACTTATGATGGTGACAAAAAAATCACCACAATTTATTAGGTTTGTTTCACTGTGGACAATTCATAGGCCATAGGCCAGTTGCACAGCAGCCATTTTGACATATTTTAGTAGTGACAGTGAACCAGCTTGCACAGTGAAACTGAGAAAGCTAAATTGAGCTCAGCCATCATATGATTATTTACACCAGTGATTTTCCTGTTGTGACATGTCAAAATGAATGCTCTGCAAAGGGCCCATTTGTCATTGTTCAATTACTTTGAAATCATGTATAGTCGCAGGATTCCACCTCTTTGTTTCCACTTTCACTCATTTAAACAATTGACCTTAATTCTTATGCAGAGGTTAACATCATGAAAAGTCTCGGCCCTCTGCACATCCACCACACTCCACAGACTCATCCAGTCTCTGGAGAAGAAACATGAATGCTGCTGCTGGCTTGCTTAAGTCCTTCCCAATGCTCATTATGATATTCTGCATATGCTTTTCTGAAAAACATTAACTTATGTGGTGCTGTACATTATTTTCAACTACAGTTAATCACTATGACATATGTGACACTGTTTGTCAGTGAAGACATAAAAGCCAAGATAAAGCCTCACATGTTAAATAAACACACAACCATCCATCATGGTGAAGAGGGTTTTTAGCACATTATACATTATCATCCATAACTGTGAATACAAAAGGAGCTGCTCAGTTCTATATATTTTAAGGTATAGGAGGGCTGTAACCAGCCTTCAGCCATACATCAGCCTCTTGAAATGCAAACATCTTATTAAGTCAGGGACATTTTTCACAGGAAGTACTACTGAATATATTTAAAGTGTCATAATGTTATGAGTCATGAGAGTAACTTTAATGAATTGTTTTTACTTGGGCTGCTCCTGATGGGGAAAAACAAAAGTCTTGTACTTTTGAAATTGAAATATGTCAAATATTGTTCTGGCAGAGCTGTTCCATGTCTTACCATATTCCCTGTCAGGTAAAGAGTGTGATGGGTAGATTTAAAAATACTCTAGTCTATTACTATTGTGTTTCCTCCAGTGAACAATTTACTGATTGCTTCTCGACTTTGACAATGCTGACATTGTATGGTTGACATTTCTCAAATGTGATTGGATGAAAAGGTTTTCATAGTTTCATCAATTGCAAGTCTCCATAGTGTTGTGGGTAATAGTCTCCGTGCTTAGTTACTAGGACTGAAAATTGATTTATTCCTCAAGGACTGTGGTCAAACCACTTCACCTATTGTCATGGTAATAAGACATCCCTTGATAGCCAATGAGTGATAATCTTGTTTGGTCCTAGGAGAAATGAAAAGGTTTTTCAAAATGGTGTGGTGAACTTTTAACCCCAATAGTATCACCAATTGCATTATTGGTCAAGCCTGAAACTCACATGTAGTCACATGTAGCAAAGCATATCTTTGGACTGCTGTATCCAACCTGTCAAACACTTTAGTATTTGTCCTTTCTCTGGAACAACAGCAATCAATTATTTTTTAAACGTATGCAGTCACAAGAAACAAGTAAAATATGAATAAAATAAATAAAGATCTAAATCAGATGATTTATCCATCTGACATGGTAAAAGAAGCATCTCCAGGTTTGGTTATATATTTCTTTGTAATTGTTGTATTTCATTGCAAGGTTCAAATGTGGTTATTTCTGGACCTCCCTTGTGTAAGTGCAATAAAGGTGCAACCTGTGGCATTTTTGTGTGCGAGAAAACAAGGTGGCAGAGGCTGTAGGAGCAGAGTAGAGAATAACACAGTGAAGGTGGTGTCCAGATTGAGAGACTTCAGCTGTGAGCACAGACACACAAGCAAAGCAACCATTCAGCAGTGGGATGGATCCTGACTACTAACGAGGCGAGAGGGAGACTGAAAGAGAGGGGGAGAGAGAGAGAGAGAGAGCGCGCATGAGAGCAAGAACAAGAAATGGGGGAGTGGTGGCAGAGAGAGAGGATGCGAAAAGAGAGTGAAAGGCTCCACACGGCAGATTATAAATCTGTATGTTAACAGGACTAAATCTGGAGGTCTTGAATCAGCTTTACTGGTTATGCTGGTGGGGGGTGGCCATATAGCATCAAGAGGTGGTCTTCCCTGTTAACTGAGGATCTGTGCAAATAAGGAAGTGGGACCCGTGGAAGCTTTGAACGCCGGTTGTCAAGCACAGTGGTAGGTTGGTCGGAGGTCTCTGACCCTCTCATTTTTGTTTCTGCAAGAAAAGAGGACAGCTAAAGAGACACGAGACAAAAGACAGCAAGTGACCAGTGAGCCATTTCTCTCTTTATTACCTCCATTCACAAAACCATTGCATACCATTATCACAGCGATGTAGAGGCATTCTCTCCGATTGGAGGAGGAAGGGTCCCATTGACTGCTCAGGCTTAGCACACCTCTCCAAACGCTAGCCCTTTTCATTGCAGTCTCCGCCTCATCTCTCGCCTCTTTCCTTACGCCTGCTGTTTTCTCTGTTCGTCCCTCTTTTCTTGTCCCCTGTCACACCACTTAGAAATCAGGAAGCATTGCATTTTGGTAGAAGTGGGTGTTTCTGGAGCTGTCATTGTGTTTGGTTCCACTACAAAGGATAGCTGTGCAAAGCGTGAGGGACAGGTTTGGAGATTAAAAAAAGCAGCCTGAAAGATAGGGGGGGACCTGGGGACTACATGACCTGCTGACAACCACTGGAAGGGGAACTGTGATGAAAAGAAAACAATCACAAAGACTGACAACCATTTTAAGGTAGCTATTTATTGAGACCTTTCCCACCTCTTACCACTACTCTAGGGAATAAAGAAGCACTGTGCCAAACTACTGCTGCCAGTTGGATCCTGCTATTGCTGTTGCTAAGCAAAGGCACGAACCTGAAGTTCTTGGAGAGACAGTGTTGAGCGTCACTTCACAGCCATGAAAGGAAGCTCAGAGGAAAGCATTGAAAGCGTCAGGCCTTCCAACCTGCAAGCTTTTGCTAACATATCAACCCTGCATGGCATGAGTCACATATTTGCCTATGGGCACATGACATTCCGCCGGTTCCTTTGGACTCTTTCATTCCTGGGTTCTCTAGGCCTATTGATGCTTGTCTGCATGGATCGAGTGTCCTATTACCTGGAGTATCCTCATGTCACTAAGCTGGATGAGGTGGCAGCAGCAAACCTCACCTTTCCAGCAATTACCTTCTGTAACCTTAATGAGTTCCGCTTCTCCAAAATCACCAGAAATGACCTCTATCATGTGGGAGAGCTCCTGGCCCTCCTCAACAGTAACTACCAAATAGCCAACCCACACTTGGCTGAGCCCGAGGTTCTGGCTGCCCTAAAGGATAAAGCAAACTTTCAGAACTTTAAACCCAAACTGTTCAACATGACTGATTTCTATAACCGTACAGGTCATGACATCAGTGATATGCTACTGCAGTGTACCTTTCGAGGAGAGGAATGCTACCCGGTGAATTTCACCACAGTAAGTGCTCATTCTTATTTTACCCTGCTCTGCTTCTGCACAGTATGTCTGCTGTTTTTATTTCCTGCTGGAGTGGGCAGTCTCTCTTCTTTTATGTTCAAATGATTTTAGACCTTGATTTAACATTGCTTGTGCACTATATTGGAACCACATACTATACACTATATTGTGTTTAAAAAAAAAAGCTAATGTTGGTGTTACTGCATTACATTTTAAGAGCAGGTAGTCTAGAAACCTTGTGGTAGTGGATGAGGACCTGAAACAAAATGTTGCAAATATTTTCCTTTGTACCAGGAATTTGCTCAGTGATCTTAATAGTTTGACTGCCAAGAGGAAAGAAATGATTTTGCTGTTGTGTGTCCCTGTGTCTCGATTAAGGACATTCCCATCAGCTCTGATGTGTTCTGGATAATTTAACTATGCACACAAGTCTTTGGTTTGGCAAATCAGTCAGATGCCTGTAACATGCAGTGGTTCAAACTGGTGTTTTTAAAGGACTATAACTTTGTTATGAGGATGTGGTCACTGTGGTGTCTTATGCAAATCAGTTTTTCATTTTAATCTTTCATACATTCACCAGGTTCTAAATTATACCTGAGAAAGTGAAGAAAGAGAAGAGTGAGGAAGTAATTCTGCACCCCATTTATTCCTTCATCTATCCAGTCAAATAACTCTTCACTGACAATACATTATGAATGAAGTCCACTTAATGATAAATGGTCCCCCTTGGGTGTTTGTGAACACTATATCCCTATTCATCTGCAGACTTTGAGCATATTGTTTGATAAGGCCAAACCAGTATCCCAAAAGAATCCCCTCATGAGCTGATTATAAGCAGAATTATAGGTTGAGGTGACATCAGACATACCCTGTAAAATCACAGCATAACAATTTATTGCAGCTGAATTGTAATGGACACAGTGTGGCTGTGTGGTCCGAAAAAGTAGCAGATAAACAAGGAGTATCTGTAGGCTGCTCAATTTGTGCATTTGTATATATACACAAATTGAGCATATATATATATACATACATACGCATATATATGTGTGTGTGTATATATATATATATAATATATATATATGAAAATCACTGGTGTATATAGCTCAAGATAATCCATCATAAATAAATGGAGTGAGGATTTTATTCATTTTTTTATCTGAAATGTGGGTGTATCATGATTGTATGTGGCTTTTTTGTGTTTGCCACATTTGTGTCTATCCAATACAGAAAACAAGTTTATTTAGTTTCAAGCTTGTTTTATTTGAGTGAAATACAGACCCAAAGCTCTTCTTATCTCAGGCTGGGTTTTATATTATCTTATTAAAACAAGAATATCCCAATTCTATTACATTTTATTCATCTCCCTGTGTCTGTATCACATATCCCATCTGTTCAAGTGCTGGTTTGATGGAACAACATTTAAATCGTCATTGACACTTAAATGAAGGAGGTATTTTTAAACCTGAGTGAACTCGCTAAAAAAAGACATGTAATAACATTCCTATTGCCAGTTGTTGGTCAGTCCTGTGAAATGTGACATCGCAAATGTGCTGGAAAAAAAGTCAGAGGATGAAGAGCTCAGTAACAATGTTACAGTCTTTACTATTTTGTATCTTTTACCTTTAGTCCCTCTTTCAAACTCGGCAGTGAGTGAACAATATTAAGTTTCTAGTTAAAGAAAAGATGAAATTTAAAAAAAAAAAAAAATGCTGTCCCAAGTTGTAGGTTTGATTCATCAAGATGATTTTTTGCATTGGAAATGATACAAAAATGAAGTAGACAAAGAAGTAATTAGCAGGGTCACCTATGCTTAAATCTCCAATAAAAATCTTCATTCATGGCAGAGTTATATAAACATGGACTGAATGGTGAACAAAACATTTTTAAACTGGGTATTCATTTGGGCTGGGAACTGCATATAACGTACACCTCAAATGAAACTATCCACACTTATAAATACAATTTCTTTATCTTATCTATACTTTGTCTTTAATCAGTCATGAATGAAACCCCTGGAGATGGCCAGGTTTAAGTGACACTACAATCAGTTGATCCCAGCTTGTATTTGAGGGGATAAAACTGTTTCTTTTTAATCGAAGTTGTTTTTTTTCCAGTTTATGTGAAGATATTGTAAATCTCTATTATTATTATTATCTGTATACTCAGGAGCGCATAAATAATTTAACCATTTGAGGGAAGCAGAGTGCTATTGTATACTTCGTTTGCTACTGGCCTATAGGAAAAAATGAATGAATTTGGTCATATTATGCAATTTTGTTTTTGTTTGGCAACTGTGGTCGACCAGGAATCTGAACATTCACTTGTCTAAGGATTGTTTATATCAGATTAAAACAGTCTTGATATCCCATTCATCACTCTGTTGCGTTGGATAGATGGAATGGTATAAGCAGTGCCTCACCATTATGTGTTATGCTCTCAGTGGATAGAATGTGCTGGTCAGGGCTTGGATGAGTGCCAGTGTACTATACCCATCTAGCTGAATGGTTGGTGCTGTATCTGATAATAATCTTATTCTACCAACCGTAAACACTCTGGCTTGCTCACTAAGAGAAGAACATAACCTGCTTCAATGGAGAAAACAAACAGCAAAATTTTACTAGAAATTCTCTACAGAATACACATTTGTGTATTTGTGTGGGTTTTCCTTTTCAATCAGTATTAACTTCAAATAAACTGATAATCAGACGGTTGCCTCACAGATATGTTGATAGGAAGATTTACAATGCAAAGCACTGTGTGTGTGTGTGTGTGTGTGTGGGGGGGGGGGGGGGTGATGAGCCTTGACCTTGAATAAATGAAGGAAGAATTCCACCAAGTCTGGATTACGATGCAGTTGGGAAACAAAGCATTTAAATATTTTGCATTGTAATGGGTGGTTGTAAAGGGGGGTGAGTAGTAATTTGTATATTTAACATTCAAATCTATTCCAATTATTTTGATGTGTTATTCATCAATTATTTCATGTGTACACTCTCATTAAACAAAAAAAAAAAAAAAAAATTTATGACCCTTGCCAGGTAAAATTTAATTTTGTACAGCCAGTTGAAATCAGTCTTGTTGGAATATGACTGGTATCATAATTTTGGCTCAGTAGTGTGCTTGTCAGTAGCAGCAGGGCACTATTCATCTTTTTAGAATCTCATGGGCTTTAAGCATCTGACCATTTCCTCTGCTTAAAATACTTCCACATTGTTAAACCAGAGTTTGTATCTGTTATATCACTTATCCCTTTAAGACGATACTTGTATATCTTGAAACCTCAGCCACATTAACCATATTTTAATGCTAAAATGTTGCGCAGTGCATTTAAATGTATGTGAAAAGTTTAGTCAAAGACAATAATTTGGTTTTCTATTTTTCTTTGACTAAAATCGTGCTAGTCTTAGTCGGATTAGCATACCTGGACAATGTGATTTATAGTCCAATTACTACTCCATGTATATGTATACATACTTGGCATTCTGTGCATGCACCGAAGTAGGAGGAGACGACTGCAGTACTGCTGACACAAATCATACGGCGGCGACGTTTTTCCTCGGACAACACAGCAAACCACAAGAACCATGCACTATCTAACATGTACATCAGGAACAAAACATACAGAGCCACAGCACAATCCATCTCACTGTCCATCTCGCTGTTCGCTGTTAGTTTTTCTGCGACATAAAGGTCAACAGGAAACTGATTAAATACGCATTAGCTTATAGAGTTACAGCGTCACCTACGGAGGCGAAGTCAGACATATACGGACAATAAATCAATTTTCTATTCTGTATGTACACTCGGACTCAGCATTTGGTGATATTTAGCCTTAAATGGCTGTGTGTCTGTGAATAAAATGACCCTACACATTGGTCTGATAGACCACCGTGTGTATGAAGCCTGTGACTTAAGAATGAATGTAAATGTCACCACTGTCAATAATAGACAACTGGTAGTGAACAACAGCTGTCATAATCTTATAGATGTCTCATGTTGGATTGCATTTGTCCTTTTTTTCAGTGTGTGTGTGTGAGATCAGTATTCATCATTACATTTCGCTGACGTTCAGTCTTTAAGATGTGAGTTTTCTTTTTCCTTATCTCTCACACGACAGCAGGTGTCATGGGAATGAGTCGTGGTTCCAGTTGAGATGAGATTGAATGACACAGAGTGATTTTGGCAGAGCTCCTCTCCATTCAGAGGCTAATTTTTAGCAGTAAAGCAGCTGACGCCATAACTCGACAATGATATTGTTGGCTTGTCAATGATACTATGCAGCAGTATTGTAATTTTAAAACCATTCATTGTTTGTGAAGCAGGTTCATTTGTTTACGTTACTCTGCAACAGCTGTGTCGGGAGAGGAAAATGTCAAACTTAAGCAGATGGTGATGCAGGTTCTGTTAAGAGTCAATATGAGAGAGATTGTGAATGTGTCTTTGTCCTAAAGACTTGACAGCATAATATGACTTGGTACATCATTGTCAGTAAACATGACTCACACTGACTTGCGAGGGTGTAGATAATAACTGCACATTTGACTATTTGGACTTGAGCTCTTTAAAAAAATAAATAAATAAATAAAAAATCTTTCATAGTGTAGCATTAAGAGTTTTAAGAAATGAATTCCATATCTCTGCACACATTGTTCATGTATATGGTAGTTAACCCTTTGAATCCTTTGCTCCTCCCTCTGCTGTCAGACTAAATGCTCCGCTTCCGTGGCAACTTTGAACTGCTGAGATGAACGTTTTCTGTATTTTTATATCAGCAAAACCATATCATTACTTACTCTACAGTCCTCTGACTCAGGGAAGCAGCAGTGGAAAAAAGAAAACATGCTCCACTGAATAATGTTTCATGAGTTCTTTAGCAGGTGATGAGTTGCGAGAAGCTTGCAGCAGCCACACTCTGCTTAGGAAAAAGAAAATGGGAGAAAATATGAAGCATGGGCTGTAAGATCAGTGTACAGGAAAGGTGCAGTGCACTGTTGTAATGAAACATCCATCATCATTCTCTTTTTTTCCTACCTCCTACTTGGTAAAACAGAAAAATCATTTTGGACAGCCACATTTTGTTTGACATGCTCCAAGTGTTAATTCATATTTTACTTAAAAAAAAAATATATATATATATATATACACACACACACTTTTTCTATATCTATCATTTATTTTCCTATAGGTTTAGGTTTTAAGATCACATTGAGGGAATACAGATTCCTACTTCAGGCTTAAAAGAAAAATGTTAACCTGCACACTTCCTCTCAGAGAAGATTTAGAAGGCAATACAAGGTTGACAAGAATAAATCAGGCCTACCCAACTATAAAGACAGTAATCAACACGAAGAATACAAATGAGGGACACACCCCAGTTGTGTTCATATCAGATGGGAGAGAGGCAACTGTGCACCCCACAGCCTTACTGAGGGAGCCTTTAAAGAGTGCTGCTGCTACTGTTTATCATCTGAGGATCGTGGGGGGAGCTGCAGCCAATCTCTGCTTACACTGGGTCAGAATACCTTGGTCAGGTTGCCAGCGTATCACAGGGCACTAATAAATACACCGATCTCCATAATCACTCTCCAGTGTTCTGAAGTGATGTGTGCACTACGTTGTATGCACTGGCAAATATTAAGAATCGGTGTTATTAAACAAAATCAATAAATGTGTGTGTGTTAGTTTAACAGTGTGGCAGCTTATTTGGAATAAAACTATACTTTCAAAATATAAGCTAAGGTGGCAAATGCTTCGGGTTAGGTTTGGTTTACATGGAGTACAGCAGAGATGCATAGAGAAGGAAAGATTCTTGCCTTTCATGAATCAAACCAGGTCTAAACATTTGAGGCACTTACCTCGGTCTGTGGGGATTCTCAGTCATCCTGATCATTGTGTCTTCAAGAGTAAGATACTATATGCAACTGGACTTAAGTTAGGTTGAAGTTTTACAGTTTAAAAGCCAGGTCATTATTTAGCTCATGGGTAAAGACAGCAGCCTTTAAATTGTTTTTGTCTATTCTATGGTATTAATGATAATTAATGAATTATATAATTTCAACTTAAAGGCAGTGCTTCTTTGCAGTTTCCTGTCTTGACGATGAACTCAATTATCAAGTCCCTTCTTGTGCCACCGGTCCCTGAAAAGTGTCAAATTAATAATAATTAATGTAGTGGGCTTATCATGCTCATGAGGAGCTACGAAGATAAAACAGGTGCTAAGATGCCTTTGCAACACTGACTAAATTAGTTGTATGGGTTCTTTTAGTTAGCGGTTCTCAGTAATTGTCTTGTGATCTTGTCTTAATCGTCTTTATATAAGAAGATTGGTGTAGCTTGTACCTGACGCTCACTCAAATACCTTTGTTGGGCAGATTTATGTTATTTAAACATTTTCCATAGACTTACAAGCTGCTTGATAGTTCAAGTTTTGTCTTCTACCCTGCAGGCTGTCAGCAGTAACTTTAGCAAAATGAGAAATATTTGACTTCCAGCGCTACCTGAGGAAGATGAAACTGTCCAACCCGACTGCAGTTCTTGTCATTTCCCTCAACCTAAAGCGGCTACTCCCATCTCCATTCCTGTCAGGATGCCCCAAATGAGCCTAATCTCTGCCTGAGATTGCCTTATGTCACCACTCACATCTGACATCAGTAGATAACAGCATTAGTCATTACAGCCTATGCTGCTGTAACTAAATGATGGCTCTCTAGTTATGTATATCCCAAAAGACTTCTGTTACTGCCCCGCAAGTTACTATATAATGATTTTAGATTACTCAAACAGCAATTTGCTTCGAGGATTTATTATGTAGTCATGTTTATTATAAGCTACTATTGTACATGACAGTCTAATGTTTTCAAATAATCATAATGAACAGACACTTTTGGACATGTAAATTTTGATCTCAAGAAAACTGCTTATTCTTGATCATATTTACAAAATACTACAAATATAACTATTTCTGGTTTGCCTCAGACATTGGTCGGCAACAGAGCTAGGTGGTGTATAGTATGGAAAAAATGTATTGCAATAATCATCATTTTACCATTACTTAGTGGAAAAATTAATGGAAAATAGTAAAACCCATGTTGTATGGATTTGTGCAAGAGAGAACCACATGATTCTAGACTCATAATAATAAACTTTTTTTAAAATGTTACAATTTTTTGAACACACAGTCAAGCCAAAGAAAGGAAGAAGTCCACCCGTTCATACAATGAACAGTCACTAGGCATCAGTGATTTTAACAGGAGCAAATCTGCGTCGGCCAGTAGGGGTGAGAGTAAATTAGAGGACATACTGTAGGAGAGGTGGGGGACAGAAAGGGGGAGAGAAGAACATGAACATGAACATGAACCAAAAGCAAAAGAACAAAAAAACACAAGAATAAAATAAGGCAACCTTGTATAGACTTAGCAGCCACAATAAAATCCAAAATGGCACAAGAAAAGATGGGGGGACAGATAAGGAGTGGGAATGTCCAGAGTCAGCTTTCAGCCAATCAATACAATTTTATTGACTGATTTGGCACAAAATAGCTGATAAAAATCAGTCACTCAGTTTGTGTTTACAGTATTTGGCCACATGTCAAAAAGTCCCATTTTAAAATGGCGCAATAACTAATAAAACAGGATAGTTATCGAAATGCTGGCCAAAGGGTAGAGGGAGTAGTATAGTATAGTACAGACTATAAGACTATTTAAGTGGAATTTGTTTTTGTTTTTTGTTTTTTTGCTATTTAAATATATGAAATCCACTTGATTTGACTGACAAAGGTTTGGTAATGGGGAAAACCCAGAGGTAAAATCCAGTTCATGTTTTAAAGCCCTAGTGCTGAATAAACCAAACAAAGACTTAAAACTTGACATTTATTTTCACTCTGTGTAACTGTGTTTAAACAGATATTGAAGTAGATTTTAGGGGTAGCAGGATTGCACACACAGTCACAAATAGGATACGGAAAAAATAAATAAAATAAAACACATTATCTTAACTATTGAGAGGACACCATCATTGGAGTAGACAATGTTTCTCCTGTGAATGAAAAATTAGTTTAAAGGGTAATTCTTAAAAGCCCTCCTGAAACCTTTACAATGGAAAGGTCAGTGTAGTTTGATTTATGTATGATTTTAGTATAAAACAATTGATATAAAAGGACGTTGCTTTCACAAAACCTCTATATCTTTTGGTGTTGTCTGGGTGAAAAATGTGTTTTGAACCTTCTGTTTGCATGAGTGCTTTTTCCATTAAAATACAGCAACACAACAAATTTCTATGTCTGAATAAATACATTTTGCCTCCATCATGTCCAGAATGTTTATTAATTTCCCCTAAATCATCCCCAGAGCTTGAAATAGGTGACTCTTTTAGTCTTTTGCATTTTAGTTCATTCAAACACTAATCACACAGACAGAAGTGTGCTGGAAAATAATTTAACTTGTCATTACCTTGATTGTGACTTGCGTTTCACCATCAAAATAGAGCTACAGTGCCTGACTCATTAACATTCATGAGCTGTGGTGGTTCATTTATCTTCACCAACACTTGATTACTTTGTATCCAAGCTAAATTGCCAACATATCCCTCTGTTTTTTACCAGCCCAGTTTGTGCAGGGTAATGTTGATCCAGTTTGTTTGAAATGCTCCAGTTCATATGAGTGAACTCTTGTAGGATATTACAGGATATTATAAGATATAATATGTTTAAATATAATCAAATTTCTTTTATTGCATGGTGGTATGGTGGTTAGCATTGGTGCACATGTTCCTCATTAGTATTAAAACCATTGATCTTGATGTGTGGAGTTTTCATGTTCTTTTGTTTGCGTATGTTTTCTCTGATTACTACTATTTTTGGTTCTATATGTATGTATAAAAAAATGATTGAAAATGAATTTTAATTTGTTATCTACTGCTTTAGTATGGGACGGCACAAATGACTGTTCTTAGGTCCAGTATGTAAGAATTAGAGTCGAAACATGTTGGCGTAAGGCAAGGCACTTGCTTAAAGTACATAACTAAATGTTTTTTTTTAATTCAAAAACACTACGCGCACACACACACTACGTACAAATTTGAGGGCCGGTATGTTCAGTTTGTACTATTAAACCCTTCTAAATGTTACGCACTATAATAAAATGTATCTTGGAAAGATGAGCTTTACACATTTGCTTCTTTTTTTATACCCACTTTAACTATGGCCCATACAGTACCATGTTCCTTCTATGTATGCTTCTTTCCCCATTGTTAGCTGAAATATTTTTGAGTGATAAATAGTAAGTTCAAGGCCCTCAACACACCAGTGCTTTTATGAAAATCCAATCTTACTGTGCCATGGCCAGAAATAGAGGTCTGCTCACAAATAGGCTTCATAACAGGTTTATTTCTATACACTGTTCTAGCCTGCAGCGGTAGAACATAGTGCAGTCACAAACACAACGCCATTAGATGATGTGATAGCCTGCAGTCTTTGGCCGAACAGAAGGTCACACCTCTGCCAAGAGAGTAACAGACCGTTATAGCATTTCACAGCCTTCTCTTGTGTTAGAAACTCTTGAAGTTGCTTTAGATTTTTTTTTGCTCTGTGTTGATACAGGGACAAATCTTAGGCAAACCTTTGACCTGTGTCTAATCTGTGTAGGGCAAGAGGCCTGCTTTTTTGTCAAAGACTGTGTGGAATACTTGCTGCAAATACATGTGTATTAAACACTTCATTTGAGCTCATTTGCTGTTTTCTTAATTATTAGTCATGTCTCTTGAAATAAAAAAAAGTCCATAAGAGATTTTCATAACTGACCTGTTAGTTCAGTCAGCTGCATATTTGACAAGACTGATGTGGCTTTTTTGGCCCCTCAACTATTTAGCATACAAAGGTATAACAACAAAAGAAAAAAGGCGGGGGGGGTCTAATTTAATTAGCTGCAGTTTGTCAGCTGAAAAAATGTAGTAAACGCAAATTCCGTGTTTAACATCTTTAGAGTTACAAAAGAGAGACAAGGCAATTTCTCAAAGATTATTTGAAAAACCTAAGTTAACCCAAAGTTCTTTTTTTTCCAACAATTGATCGTCTTTTAAATCATCAGCTGCTGTCAGTGTTCTTAACTCAACACCTCAATGAATAAATGACTCCCTGGAGTCTCCCTGTCCTTTGATATCATGTCAGAATGGCAGCATCTCTTGATGGATCTTCCCCACTGCTTTTACATCTTCATTGTTCAAACTATCAGCAAATTGAGAAAGTGTTGTTTTATTCAACTGCTTAGTTAATAATAATAGAACATGTTAAAATGGTTGTCTATCAAGTCATGTTTTAACCCAGTGTACCTATTTGTCTTCTGTTTAGCAGCCTAAGTGCTTACATAGCCTAACAGTACTGAATGAAGTATTTCTCAAAGAAGCGTTCTTGGTTCACTCTTGTCACTGTTCCACCTTAAAAACATTAACATTATTAACCATTATATCAACTATATATGTAATGCATATGTTTCTTTACCTGGACCGAATGAAGTTAAATGAATGAATGAATAAATAAAAAATATAAATCTCACTATGCTTTTTAGGTCTCATTATAGATTTGTTTCTATTTTAACCGCATCACCACTTATGTCTCCTAAAAAAACAACCACTAAACTACATTACATCCGTTTGTGTTTTGGCTTTAATTTGGAAAAAATGGTAATGGTTTTCAATCAGTAGTTTTTATTCTGAATTATTATCGACTTTTCCTTATCATTCTGTTTTTGGATTTTAACCTTGCATGTGAGAGATAAATTGACCATTCATTCATTTAATTAAATATGAAAGCAAATCTAAACTGTGAAGAATTATTATTACATATTTCATATATTATCTTATGATTCAACCTTTCCCTCTGCATTAAACAAATCTCTTTTTGTCTTGGTGACTTCAAGATTTCAAAGGATATAGCCAAAGGGAATGTTGTTGGGTTGATGAGGGAGCACAGTCTGCCCTTTGAAAATTCATTAGATCATAATTATTTTTGCCCTCCTCTGTTGGATGAGGTCTTTTTTTTGCACACCAGTTAAACAACTGCTTTTCCACATCAGCACAGCAATCTGCTTCTGCTGCAGTGTATTTCATAGTTTGAACTTTGAAATGCTTGAATGTCTTGTAACTTTTAAAAGCAGCTGCATCAATAAGAAAACACTTAAACATGAATCACATTAAATATTTACAGTTTTTTGTAAAACCTTTAAACAATTTGTTGCTTAATTGCTTCCAAATAGATCACAGTTTGACATCTTGGTTGATGATAAATCTGTTTTCAAATATGGCCCCTTGCTATTGGGCCAGTCTGTTGCCATGGCAGTCATCTGCGAGACATGCCCCTCTGCCACTATCATGAATTGCATTACTCTATGTTCGGCACAATTACCTGACTCATCTAAACAGCTTTCATGGTGCAGCAGCACTGTTCCTACATTTAATATCAACCCTGCATCTCATGTTTTCTCCTCTTTCTGCATTTGCTGTGAGCCATCACTTTGTGCAGAGCACTGATCACAGCATTTGACCACGTTGACGGCAAAATGACATCACATTTCTATGCAGATCAATATACTGGATCAGTGAACTTTACAACACACTAAAGGAGGCACTCTTCTCTCGAGGGAATCGATGTGAGAGCTTTAGCAGGGGGTGAGGCGCTGAAGAATATTTTAAGAGATAAAGATTTTGTCAGCTTCATGTAGAGGTGTTTGTCCTGGCTTTGGTATTTGAACAATAAGGTTTTCATAAGGGTCTAGCATTGAAAATTTAAGTAAAATTATTTTTATTTGGCAGAAATTGAAAATAGAATGTTACTTATTTTTATATGTGCACAACCACCTTAAGAATTGTTTTTCATTACCCCATTATGAACCTTAAGCTCTACATAGGCAGCCATTTTAGACCACCATGTTTTTACATTTGCCCCTAGTGGACAAACAGTCCAGTTTGTTGTTAACTGAGGCTCCATAGATCCTCCCACACACTTGGAAGGAATCTTCAGCTTCATCAGTGTTTACCGTTACCACATTTATTATTATTTTTTACTCCAACTCTATATTATAGCACTTTGCCTGAAAAAGCTACTATTAGAAGATGCACTTTTATTTTTGAAAATACTTCTGTTACACCTCATCTCAATCTTATATATAATATAGTATTTTTTTATGCACATTCCCACTTTTTTTTTTTTTGACAAACTAGTACCTAAAGTTATGTTATCTGGTATTTACATTGGGGGTATTCATTTGCCTTTCTGTCACTTTACTCCAGCTGAATTCCTGCTTACAAAAATTAATTATTTATGTTTATGTTCCCTTGTTGTTATGTTGAATTTTATGTTTTCTTCATTCTGTATGCTCTACCTTGCCTGAATAAGTTACCTTTGCACATCTTGTGTAAAATTGGTATACGGTAAAAGAATGCCTTAAAATTTAACATAACATAAACATTTGATGTACAGTATATATGGTTTTCATGTATAACGCACGTTTGGTGACTGAACTAAGTTAGGACAACTGTAATAAGTTCTTATTGGCCTTTGTGCTTGGAGAGAAATGTTTGGAATCACTGTGCAGTCCACTGAGACTCATTATAATTGTGGAACTGGAGGATATGAAATAATGATTTGACTGGGGACGCAATTCTCACCAGATACACATTTTTGGAGTGTAAAGTATCCAACCTGGGCCTGAGTTTGCATGTTCTCCCTGTGTGTGCACGGGTTTTCTCCAGGTTCTTCAGTGTCCAAAGATATGCAGAGGTTAATTGGAGACTCTAATTTGCCCATAGATGTGTGTGTGACTGAATGGTTATTTGGGTTTATATCTGATGGACTGGCTACTTGTCCAGGGTGTACCACACCTTTCACCCCATGTCAGCTGGGATTGGCACCAGCAGCCCTGCAACTCCAATGTGAAGGATAAAGTGGTAGGCCATGGATTGATGAATGGATGGAAGTATCCATCCTTCTGTGTGTTTCTATACTTGTGTTGTATTAAGGTATGATGCTATCATGTGAATGAATTGCCTGTTGTCATTAATATTTCAATGTGATTTTGGGCAAAGTTGTTGTTAGTAAAAATTTAATACTAATGGCACCACCAATTGGCACAGCCAATCTTTGGATTAGAAAAGGTTTCAGCAATAGCACAATAAATGCCAGCTATAGCTCATTGTATGGGAGAGCACTGACAGAACACAACCCTGCAAGAGATACCAAAAAAAACAAACAAACCCACGGATAGCACAGCAGTGCACTCGATTATTATTATCTACACTGTAATTGTAATGACCTTACCTGAAATGTGTTGTTCTGATTTGTGCACGCAGGAGTTGTGACTCATCTAGTTTGCATTTTCTGTAACTTTACCTATCTCAAAGTGTCTGTATCTGCAGCTCTTACCCACAGGGTTCATACTGCCTTCCAACCTTTGTATTTACCGCTTAGTGAACTTTTTTTTTTTTTGCTACCGATTCATACTTTGCTTAACACACCACAGGACTATTTGGATCAGAAAATGGTTATATCTTTGTAGATGGAGTGACTGATATTTAGTGCACATGTTGAATGGTATTGCCTATACCATAAATCTGTTTGTTCTTTTTTTTCCTTTGTTTTCTGTTAGTAGAAGCTCAAACTGTGTCTGTTTTCTCTTTTGGTTGTTAATAATTAAGGTTCAAATTGCTTTCTTTCAGGAGAGCTGTTATTTTAGACGGTATTGGATGGGAATTGGTGGGAATACAGTAATTACTAGAATACTGTACCACTGCATTTACAGTAGCATCTTTGCACTTCATAAATGCAGCAGTTATACAATTTCTGGACCCCACAAAGTCAAAAGAGTCTGTTTTTCTCTCTGTCCTAGTGTCTGCCTTATCCTTTCTTTATTTGATCTCTATCTTCTACTCTGTCTCTGCCTCACTCTCATATCTGCCGACAGTCTATTAGGAGTCTTTTTAGAAAAATGCTCCTTTGCAAACTGAACTTTGAATCTGTAATGGCTGGTTTTGTGGCAATAAGTCCCTCCAGGTGTAATCTTCTTTTAAAATACCGGTTTTGCTGTTAACTCTGCATATGGTAACTGAGGTCTGTTGGGGAACATCTCAATCCATTGTTATGTACGTACATTATGTTATGTACGTTATGTAAGTTCAAGTCTTCATATGTCAGTGTAGCACCAGGGTCCACAGCTGAAGGAGATGTGTTTCTCTTCCATGGGTCGTGGGAAGGCTTTGTGCCGACAAGTCAATGTCTCCCTCACTCTGCTTAGTCAGGCCTAACACGCCTGAGGCAGATCACTCTCTGCCTGCATATAAATTAAAGCAGATAGCCTTGTCCATGCTTTATTATCTGCTGTGCCGCTGAATGTTGTTTCAAACTTTGCACTAAGAGGTGGTGCTTATATCACAGAGGCTGAAGACGAGAACATGGACCTCATTCGCATGCTCTAAGCTGAGGATGAATGACTATTGTCATGAATTTAATAGATTTGTTGCAAATGAATGATCAGTGATTCACTGACACGCTTCCCTTGCCACACAGCTCCAAATCAACACAGTTGTTACGGTCAATACATTAGGATACATGTACATGCCACATATTGAAAAGATTGAGCAAATGATGACTCACACTGCTTCATGGATTGACCAAAATTTTTGTAGGCAGTAGAAAAATGAGTGAGAGAGTGTGTTGTCTTGAATGAGAACATGATTACTTGTTAAGTTATTTTGTAATTAGCCCTCATACACAAGCATCCTGTGTATAGTGTTAATCATATTGGATCTGGAATAAACTAAAAACTATGAGGTTAAAGCTGCAATTTCCAGCTTATATGCAAGCCGTATTTTGGGAACAGTGTGAACTAGTAGAACTGTTCATATACTGTGTTGATTTAAAGACACTGCAGGACAGTGGCCCTAAACGTGCTGCTAAATCTACCTAAAAATGTTGCTTAATGATAAAATGAATCCAGTAAATCTATATGTTCATGTGTCTCACTTGATCAGAACCAGACTAAATACAAAAGTCCTCAAAGACCTACAAAACCAGTGTGTGATCCGATCTCGTTTTTAATCATAAAAGGTATTTTAAAAACAACACTGGTGCAAAGTGTCGTACAGTAATGTTAAAATCCTCAAAAATAAATAAATAAATAAATGAATAAAATGTATGAAACACAATGAAACAAGAAGAGTTTCAAAAGAAGTCAGTGAAGAGTCCTCCCTAATGTGGAGAGGTAATTGGTCGCTTTGCCAGACACAACTGAGCTTCATAGTTGTTTCTGGGACAACAAGGAACAGCTGAACAGCTGACCCGAGAGACAGAAACAGACAATCGTAAAGTTGAAGCAGGTCGGGGAGGTAGGGTGGAGCGAGACCATTGAGGGACTTAAAAGTGAATTAAATGATTTTAAATTGATTCTGTAACAAATAAAGAGCCAAGGAAAGAAGCTATAATGGGGTAAATGCACTCACAGTTGTGTGTTCCACTTCAAAGCCAGTTAGCAGCCTTTTGGACTAACTGCAGATGTTAAAAAGAACTGACAATCCCCAAGCTTAAAGAGCATTGCAGTTGACCAAGTGAGTTGTTATGGAGGCATGGATCACTGTTTCAAAGGCATGTTTCCTCAAAACAGACTCAATCCTTGCTACCTCAACAGTCAAACATGATAACTTTATTGTTTATGTGTGTCGCACATGCAAGGATCAAATTGTGATTTAATTTAAAAGATCATAAGTCAAATCCTTTTATGATATTGATTTTCAGTTTCACCAAGGTCAGTTTCACAAGATCAGACACTGATGATGACTTATATCTAACTGATCTAAGAGTAAGACAGTCTAAATTCATTTGTTGCACACCACTGTCTCTTCCTTGTTTTTCATAAAGAGACCTGATTTTTCACTGTCGTATTTGGCATAATATCCAGTTGTTATTTAAACTAAAAGACACTGCTGACAAAATAACTGCATCAAACCATTTTATGGTCCCTCACTCAAACATGAAATGTGTGCACTCTGGCAGAAATCGGTTACAAGGACATTTTACTTGGAACACAAAATTGTATCTGTAACAGGGCCGAGATGCTGTGGCTTCATAATCTGGCATGGCTCATATCTCTGCTAACTCATCAGTCAGGGTCAGAAAAATCACTCTCCTAACTGCTGTACTAACCTGTTCATTTAGTGTGAGCATTGACCTAAGTTTGTCATTTGTAACTCCAGATTAACAAAATTTCTGCCTTTAATTCTGCTTTAAATTCTCAAATATTATTATCAAACTCAAAAATTGGTCAAATGTCTAAAATACTATATATTTTTTGGAGTATACTTAAGTGGATTCACCACAACAAAATGTGTCAGTTTTTTTAATATTCTCAACAACATTTTTTTTATGTGTTGCATAACCTCTGCATATTCTGCAGCGTCTTATCTGCTCGATTAATTACTTGAGTCTATGTTGGGGTTTTGCTAATCTAAATTGCTGGCAGAAAAACTAATACAAGGGTTTAAGATGCAGAATAGAAAATCAGCCTTTGGCTCTTCCATTATCCAGATGAACTCATTACGGGTCTGATAATTGTCCACTGCTGGCACAACTGATTGGAAGTGCATGGTGAGTGATATTTCACCATGAGTTTATTTTCTGTGTTTCACTATAAGTTAATTTAAAATACACTAAAGAATTCTTACTGGCACAGTTAGTCCAGTTTCCAGCTATTTTGTCACTGCAGATGCTATTGTGATTACAGTGTAATTAGGACTGATTTTAATCTGTTTGACCACCTTATGTATCAATTATTAAAAATGGTAAATAATTAAGGGTATTAGTCAAGTGAGAGAAATAGAACATGTGACAAGATTATCTAGATTCATGGGAATCTGCCCACAGTCAAACTTTTAACTTTTAAAAATACCTCAAACTGGTTTATACAGATTGGGTCGATTATAATTCTAACTATTGCAATGAAATTAGAAAAAAATGTGTTTCTTTGTTTGTGTCCAGAAATAAAAAGAATAAACAAAAACACATGCAGACAGATAGTTATGGATGCAGATTGTTATGTGGTATTAGCTATTTTTATGCATTTCTTTTGATACCTTTTAGTTCAGGGCCAATGCTCACTTGAGCTGCTTTCAGCTTTCAAGTCAGGAATTATTTTGGAGCTGAATGTATGTGAATGCAAATGCCCACAAAGTTTGCTTTGGGTATTTTCCAGACTTTTTTCCTGCCATTCCCCCATGTCAAAATGAAAATGTCCAAGTGAGCCTCTTAGTGAGAATACTCACAGTTGAGTGAGTGTCCTCCTTCCTGCAGGCTTCAACTGAATGTTCTAGAAATGTTTCTGTAGCTGTGAATGTGTTGATCTCTTAATTTACCAGGCTAGGTCCTCCCTCATTTAGGCTTGTCATGACTTCACTTAAGCTTCAGCCCCCTTTATCTAAAGGTGATTCAGCAGACCAATTTCCTGTCTCGACTGCAAACCAAAGCCAATGAGAAAAAAGTGTGTTTTGGCTGGATATGTCAGTACTGTGTGTTTAAGTGTGGTTCATGAGATGCTTTCTCACGGGTACTGCTTTAATACTTTACTAACACTGATGTGGTGTTTTTGGATTGCGTTTCCAATTCTATTCGTATCAACAATAACGTGATGTGGTTCTCCATGTGTTCTTTTCCCTCGCCTGCTCTGTTTAAACATGATTGTTGCTGTTCATGCGTGGTGCTGAGTACTGTTTTGTGCTTTTCAGACACTTGCGAAAAACATCGCATGCTCTGAAACAGATCATTTTTTGTGGGAATAACCTGAGTTACTGGGTTTAGTGACCTGTATCATAAGAAACATTAAATATCAATCACATCACAACGATCTAGAAAGCAAAATAAAAATGTGGAAGTCTTGTTAAAGTTCTTCCATAATTCAGTTTTCCCCTCCAGGCTTGGTACAAGTCCCACATGCCACTGGCATGGTTTGGCAGAATTGTGCTTGTCTTGTACGAGGGGTGAGAAACGTCTTCCTCAGCCAGCAGGAGAACATTCTTCTCCCCTCCAGTCTCACAGAACCACCTCTTGCCAAGATCCTTGTACTGCAATGCCACCTGTTCTTGTGTTGTGAGTCTAGTCCCAGCCAGAGACCCATCCATAAGGCAGCCAGGGTTCCTTATCAAGCTGTTGTCCCACCATCAGACCTCAGCAAGGACCCTGGCAACAACTTGTATGAATAATGACTAGTGTCAGTGCCAGGTGTTTAGCCAGTCATCTTTGTAACTGAGTTACAATTAATAAGCAGAAAATATCTGACTTTTGATAAAAGGACATTTAATATAGTCTTTGATTGAAAACTTTATTGACATAAGCAACAGTTTAAAGCAGCCTTCTGTGGTTTCCAGAAATGGGTGATTTTATTGAACAAAAGAAAAGGCATTTTACGTCAGGAGGCCAGTAACACACAGGGACAAGACATCGTAGGTTATTCAGTACGAGGAGGGTTGAGACTGACCTTTTTAAATGGAATTTTCCCTAAGAGCAGTCACCAATGACCAAATTTAAGTCTTCAATCTTGTAAACGTAAACTCTGACATTCAGAGCCTCTTCGTTTATCTCATTGATTCAGCAAACGTCAAGCACCAAGGCATTGCAAGTAAATTCCCTGCTCTCCTCCACTCTGCCTGCCATTTTTCACCTCTTTTCGGTGTGTGTGAATACAAATTCTATGTGATATTTAAACAGCCATCACATTTGCCTAAATCAGACAGTGGTTGCATGCTAAAAGTGTACTGTTGATAAATGTTTTTTAATTTGCCCCACCATCTTGTGAGAACAGATTAGCTGCATGACAATGCTGCTGTTTCTGAGGATTCAGAGAGAATTTAGTTTGAATCACAATTATTTAATTAAGACCCTCTACTGACGTTGATGAATCTATTAAGCCAAGTTGAACCCCTCCATGTTCAAGTCATGTCACAGTAAATTTAATATGAATAATATATTGCTAAAAGTGAAAATAACATAAGCAGTACATAAGCAGAAAGTCTGGTGATTTCACAATTATTTTCAATTTTGATCCTTGGTGTCAAGAACAGATTCTCTAGTGAGCCACTTGTCCACTGAAAAGTAAATATGGCGTATACTGGTGTGTGATCATTTCTAATTTCTCTCAGGCAAATAGTGTGCAGCTGGATGAAGTAAACCTGCATGTGACTCCACAGTTTTACTCTGCCAAGTGTCCATAAAACGTGATGAGTCACAGCACAAGCTTGGTCTCCCAGCCCAAACTGCGTATCATGTTGAATGTAGTGAGTGCATCTTCAGATTCATGTGAATGAAAGATGAAGAAATGTGAGGGCTCACCACTGTGATCAGCCATCCAGTCAACCTCAGCTGCTTGATCCGAGCCCTGAAGGTGCACTTCCCTGATTAAAAGAGGTACTCCCTCATAACAAAGGTCCTAATGTTCCACATATGTTAAGCAACCATGTTTTATTAGCTCAGTGCCACTGTTTTATAACATGCTGCAGACCTGTCATCTTGTTAAACCTTTTTTAAGCCAGTTCTATTAATGATGCATATTTTCTTTTCTTTCTATGTAATATCTGGATAAATCTATTTTGCCACAAGCATCTGTCAAATCTGAGCTCATCCATAAACCAAACTGAGGCGTACGGGTGTAAGAATCCCCGGGTGTTCCACTTGATCTGCATGCTATTGTTCATGTGTGGTGTCAGACAGAAAGCAACATGAGTGAGCAAATGACATGGCAGCTGCATTTTCCCTTTGTTCATTACTGAAGCACAAACAGTGCACAGAGCTACTGGAGCTTTATTTTTTTTTTTCTCCCTCTCAGTCTCTCTTGCTATATTGCAGCAGTGTGGACTGGTGTTGAACACATGTTATTACTTGGACCTTCGTAGGTGGGATTAGGAACAAAATTAAAATTAAAACCACAGAGGGAATGCAGGAGCAGAGACAAAGCCAAGCATTAGTGATTACACTGGGCACAGCAGTGACTGCAGCACCACTGTGTGTTTGTTTGTGTGTGTCTGCCTGTGTATGGAGCGTTGTGCATGAGCAGTCACATGAGTTGAGAGACATAAAAAATAGGAGAAGCTTATAGTGTTACTACGCTGTATCCATTTGGTACACATGAACTCTCATCTGACTGTGGTGCAGTGGAGGCATTTATGTTAGGTTGTGACACACCCAGATGCAGTAATGGTTGCATCTGTTCCGTCAGCCTGACCTCGGGGTTCACTCAGTTTACAGAGCACTGAGACGGTCTTTAGATCCGTGACCTGACTGTGTCAGGAGGCTTTTTGTTTTGATTTCAGTAAAGCTTCTCCAACTGTGTAGTGCAGCTTTATGAGAGAGAGAGAGAGCGAGAGCTATTCATGATAATATTCCATGGACCTTTGCTGGCTACTGAACAAGATGGACTTTTGATGATTGTATAAATAGGGACAGATGGCTGGAACGATAAACACGACAGTGTTTGACACTAGTTATGAACTGAATGCATCAATTTTTATAGCCAAACCTTAATCTGCTCTGTTTCCATGTAGACAATATTGGTGTGAATATTGTCATTTCAAACTTCGTTGTTGAGGGCAGCTTGTTGACCAAAGAGATTTAGTTCCCCATAAATCAAAATAAATTATTATGCATGGTTATGCATCTAAATATCTCCACTGTGTCTGTCACCTTTACTTTGTTTTTGTTCTGTGTTGAATTACTTTAAAGAGTCAGGTTCATTGCTTATTAATTCACTGAGACTATAGTACAGAGGATTCAAGGAAATGACTACAATGGAGTCAATAATTCATCACGTGTCCTTGCCACTTTCTGTATTCAAGGTTTGAAAAATTGAAAAAGGGCTTCCTGAAAACAGCTGACATGTTATTATATGATAACTAAATTCAGTTGACCTACAGGAGATGTTCAACTAAAAGCTTTTTGCTTATTTCAAGGATGTGTTCATCAACATTCTATGTTGCACTGTAAGGATATTTGTAAAACCAGATCCATCTGCTGTTAATCGTTGTTGTTGCAGCCCTCAGGCTAAGACTGTTGTTGTGTTGCTCTCAAGGACATGAAAACATTTTCTAACCACTCAGGTGTACAGTCATATCACATTATGGTATAGCAGTCGGATGAAGTTGACATTCAGCCAGTTGTTTTTCAGAGTATATTACTAGGCTACAATTTTGGCCTTTTTTAGCTGTCATACTTTTGGCTGGAACTTGAGATGACCGCCTCTTTTTTTGAAGCATTATTATGTTGTTTGCTTTGTGCTTGCTAAAATAGTTTGTGTACAGACCAAGGATGAATGAATATTACACCTCAAAGCTACATGTTTTAAAATGATTTATGTTTTTGTTACCAGCAGTAGGAATAATGTTGCCCCCGTGAGAGCAGATATGCTGCCACTCACAGCCATTGTTTAAAATTATATGTTTCACATGGCGAAATATTTTGTCATCAGTCTTTAAGTGTGCAGTTCTGACTTGTCAAGCAGTTTGCCCTGCAGGGAGCTCAGCTAATTGAAGCCACCGAGAACAGTGTACAAGCTCCGAATTGTTACACTTCTGCTGATGTACGAGATGAAGTGGCAATACATGGTCACCAGTAGTGGCACAGCTCACTCCTGTGGTTTGAAATGATGGATGAGAACAGGGAGGTGCAGGGAAAAATAAAAGAGAAAAAATAGACAAATGTGGAGAAATTTGTCGTTCAAAAAAAACACACTAAACTAACACTGACACATAATTGGTCAAATCATTTTGTAAAAAAAAAAAAAAATTAAAAAAAAAAAGCTGAAAAACAAAACAGGAACGTTTTCCTGTAAGGTAAAGTGAATTGATAAATATATTAAATAATGCTGCTTCATAATAGTATTACAGTAGAAGAATGCACTAAGAAAGTCAGACTAGTAAATGAAATTATCTGCTGTTTACATTGTGTCTGTTAGATTCCTCTTTTACTTGTTAACTTGAAAGCTTTGCGTCTTATGCTTCAGTGTCATTTTTAGCACAACTAAAATAGATTACACTTTTAAGATTGATTGGAGTACGATTCATACTTGTGCAGTAATGTACTGTAAATTAAGAAAATAAATGAAACATGTACTGGATTTTGCTAAAGATAAAAGAGGGTTTAGTTGATTCACAAAAATTCTACAGCCAGTGTGCAAGTCTTTTTAAAAGCAGACTTTCTCTAGATCATTGTCTCAGTTGCATCTGCAATATCACCCTATTTATTCCCTGCTTGCAGTTTTGAAGCACATGAGGAAATTGGTGTCTGTAGTGGCAGCCAGATGCACCTTCTCACTATTTCCCTCTCTGCAGGACAGGGCAGCCCTCGCTTATACACACAGTACTGCTGAGATGGCACCTTTCAATTTTAGATTGAGGGTATGAAGTCATCAGCTGCAGCTCAGCAGACCATAAAAAGACAGATGTTTTGTTGTCATTTTGTTACCCTGCTGTACAGACGTGTTTTTTTAAAAAAACCTTTGATAAGAAATGGCATACATTTTGTATTCTCATCACATTGGCAGCTGCATGTGTATGAGGATCGATTAGAGTGATTTTTATAAGTGTATGATGAGCTAGTTCACTTTCTTACAGCTTTCATGTGCACAAACTTCTGTGAAAAGTCATTTTGAAAAGAATTCTCTAGTAATTATCTTTCCTGGGCTCATTGCCTGTCCATACTTGAGTCCAGATTTTGTGCAGCTTGGACTGCCTTGATTTGATCGCAGTGTAAAGTAGGGCTATCAGTCAGCCCAAGGCATTCAGCAAGTTTAGATAAAGCCAAGTGGAATATTGACTGAGCCTCTGCAAACAACATAGGTACTAAAACACTTGGGTTGAAGCCTTTTAATGTCTCCCTGGCTTAAGTTTTGCCAGTCGCCGAAAATATCACCTAGTGATAGATGAGGCACTCGTTTACTCAGTTTCTGAGGTATAAACTGTGATTTGTGATTTGTTTTTCGTCTAACTAGACAAACAGCTAATAGAGAGGAGTAAAGGTGGTCTGAGCTCATCATTATTGCATGCAGTTTTCACAGGGGCATTATTAACTAGCACAACCAGTTCATGCACTAATACTGTTGAACAAGAAAATGCAGTGTGTATAGTTTTTTTCCCCTGTGTAATGGACACTGTTTTTTCATTGGGAAAATTCAGCACATTTTACTTAATAGCTTTTAGATTTATTTTGTTGTCTTGGTTTACAGCCAAATGCAAAGTATTTACAAGGTTCAATTTTACAACTACTTGTAACAGTCAGTATTGTCTAAGTACAGTACAATATAATTCATTGCAGTTATTTATGACTCTATCAGTTTAACCGTCGTGATTAAATTTAGGTAAAGATGCATGAGCTGACAATGACTTGCACTAACACGGTTAGCAAGACAGAAAAAGGTGATAGCTTACATAATAATAAAGACAATTATTTTTTTTAATTAGTTGTGCAAATAAATGTCAGAACAGTGTCTAAAATATGGTGCTCAAAATTGAAAGTGTTACAAAAAGTAGATTGTCTTTGTATGTTCATGTAGTCATGATAAAACTGCGACTGCATGATGCAGGATTTTTGTATCATTGCTGAGTCCTTTAATGTTTTAAAATGGTCTGTTAAAGCTTTGTGTCCAGTATATTCTGTAATAATAACTCGTGGGCTAGATGTCATTGTGGAGTGGGAGTGCAGAAGGGAGGAGGGCTGCAGAACTCCCATGTTATTTATTTACATCATTGTACTGTTTTCCTGCTACAGTCACCTGCTGTTTTCTCTGGACACAATTACAGGCAGTGGTGCGTGGCCGCTTTAAGCAGATACGGATGTGAATATTGTTTACTCTCCTGAGGATTGTATTATTAACCTGGGTGAGGCTGCATTCATTAATTATCTCTCACTTCATTACACTTTTTTTATGATAAGAATCAGTGGAGAAGTCTCACAGTGCAGGGGGCGTCAACTAATTCTGTATTGGACCAGAGAGGGAAGGGTTGAGCAGAACGTACAAAGGAGCGTAAAAGGAGTAATGGGGAAGGTGATCTTTGTCACAATTTTCAGGATCTTTTCACCGTTCAGAGACTTGGACAGTGTTGAAAGGTCATAGACAGTTGGTGGAAGAGCCAGTAAATGTTGTGTATACACACAGACTGACAGTGGCACGCAATTCCCATGCATGCACTTATCCTCCCACTCATATGCACACACGGTGACACACAAACACACAGTGCAATGCAGCCTCCCACACACATATGCACATAACATAGGAATTATAACACAGAGGTGCACACACAAGCATAAACCTTGTGTCGTCCTGAGCATTTCTAGTAAGGTCCAACCTTTCTTTAAAGTAAGCATCAGAGAGTGTTTTTTTTTAAAAGGGAAGCGTGGCTGCTTTTAGCAAAGTAACAGAGAGTAGTTATTTAGCACTCAGGTCTGTCCCTGTAAAATGTCAGGAAGATAATAGCATCTTTATGACTATTACCCCACAGGAAAACATGTTGATAACCACCATACCAGAGTTTATAAATCATGTAAAATTCAGCTTCATTCTCTGCTCTAAAACTGTGGGGGCGTGGCCACCTCAGCCATTTCACACACACACACACACACACACTATTCTGGTCTGGGGACCAGAGTCTACGAATGTTAAGGTTCCTCAGACATGCCTAAAAAAATCCAAAACAGAACACTGCTTTTATTCTTTACTCAATAATAATTTATTTCCACATATTCTCAGTTCTCAGCCACTGTTTTCTAACATTTAATGTGTGAAAAGGAGAAACTGAGAACTGTGTGTTTCTGTTCACACATATGCATGAAAGACATGGGTAAGGGATTTATATTAAGTACTTGATGAATGAAGATGGTAAAATGGGAGTCCAGTTGAACATTTTAAATGCAGAGCTGATTTGGGAGTATTTTTTATGCATCTTTGTAGCGGTATAAAGATTTGTAACTGTATTGCAGAATTGCTCGGATGAAATGTTAAAGTTCAGGCACAACATACACTGTATTGAGTGCCCTACATCAAATGCTTTTATGTTGCTTGTTAAGATGCAGAACTGACAAAATAATATGTCTTGATTTGCCAAATGGTATACATGCAGTAATCAGTCCACGTTTATTCTACATTTGTACTTAACAAGAAGCAACTCATATTTTTTAATCGTTTTGCAAAACCTGCAGCTTCAGGCTCACAATGGTGAATTTCATGGAGTAAATTAAAATATTCTTTTATGTATTTTGGGATCAAATTAATGTGCAAAAACAAATATTACACTTAAAAAAAACAAACAAAACCCTTCACCTGTCACTCATCCCACTAACCAAGTAGCGCTGATGTCAGGTACTCTGTTTTCGTCATCTCATCTAGGCCTAGAGTTTCTTCGCGTGTGCTTAGATCAATTCCACCACCACTTTTATTTTATTTTTTTCACGTTATCTGCTAGACAGAGAGTGGAGTTTGAGTTTACAACAGCAATAATCAATCATACATCTGACCATACATCTTTTGAGTCACTGTTTTTCAGTATTGTAGACAAATTTACAGTATATTCCATACAGTATAAAACAATCAAAAGAAAAAATATAATCTAAAGTCTGTAAGGCTTTTGAGTCACCTAGGTCCTTGTGTCTTCAAAATTGTAGCTGTAGGCCATTGGAGTTTTGTTGAGGATCACACCTTATCAAGAGGCTTCTTCACTTCTGTTCCCTGTGAAGGTTCTCAGATGTAGGCAACAGCTGAAGAAGCCTCTTGGAGGAAAGGTTGAACATCTTCAACAAAACTCAAGTAGGCAACTAGGGTTGCCTGTATCTATGTTCTTGAGGGACAAAACAACAAGTGTTTATCTGCCATGGATTACTACCAGTAAATATGCCCCAAACAGGGACTGTCAGAAACAGAATGCTAAATTAACAGTGCACCTGAAACACTTGAAAGGATGTTGAAAAGGTTAAAGAATCCATTGCACAATTTTTTTCAGGCCTGATCAAAAAGAACAGACACAAGACTTTATTTAATAATATGAATGTTAACTTCCCATGAGAAATGTGAATAATTTTTAACCTCCTTTGTCAACTAAATCTCCATCACCACAATACGATTTGCCTCTCCTACACAGGATATGTTTCCTTTTAAAACACTATATGAATCCTGTGAACCTTAATTGATGAAGTATCTGAATCAGCCATTTAACTGAAATGACTCCATATTTGGATTGGTATCTTTCTGCAAGGTACAGTATCCTCTGTCCAGATTACCTTTGGGATTCCTCAAGGATCTGTTTTTAGACCTACTATACATGTTAGTCCTGAAAGAGGTTATGAGCAAGCATAATGCAAGCTTTCATTTGAATGCTGGTGACACACAATTCCATGCATAATTCACTCCTAATTAATCTTCTCTATGACTGCAACCTTGACATGCTGGATGGCTCAACATTTCCTAGAGCTAAATATTAATAAAACGGTGGTAATTAGTGGCCCTGACAAAGTTGCCCTGACCACAGTCTATCTGTTTTTGTAACTGTAACCCACTAGACTCATCACATCTTTATTCACAGACTGCCATACATGCATAATTTTCTCTCATCTGTTATTCTCATGTCTGAGCCAAAAGTATAGGCTACATAAATTGCAGCTAACAGTGGAAATACCGTTCACTTTTGTTGATGTCCTGCAAGCCAAGTTCTTGGTTATATCAGAATATATATAACAGAATACCTTTAATGTAATAGCCTGGTCATCTGCAACCCTTTAAAGGGACATAAAATGACCCTGCCATCACAGACATAAAGACATTTTAGTTTCAGTTTTAATGTTTAAAAAGAGTACCTAGGAGTTTTCTTTGACTTTATGTGCAAATCCAAAGTTCACCAACCTAATGAGTCTAGGACAGTGTTTCCCACTGCCTTGCATGTTTTAGATGTTGCCCTGCTCCAACACATCTGACTTAAATGAATAGGTCGTTAACAGTCTTTTGCACAGCTTAATGATGAGGTGACCATTTCAATCAGTTGTGTTGTGAGTATTTAAAACATGAAGGGCAGTGTTCCCTGAGGACCAGGATTGGGAAACAGGGAAGACTAGGAAGTGCTCAAGAATCCCCAAGTTCTCAGTTGTCAGTCAACTGGGAAATGGAAAATGTCTCAAATGGCCTTTGGAATTGGAAAATTGAAATTTCAAATATTTGAAATTTCAATTTTCCAATTTCAAATTTAAGTTCAGGCAGGAGTAAATCAATTGCCAATTCATTCATTCATTGTCTACCACTTTGGAGTCAATCCCAGTTGTAGTGAAAGCTTGGGTACACTCTGAAAGTTGCCAGCCCATTGCAGGGTGAACACAGATAATTTGTCAAAATAAAATCTGAAATAACTTGAAGCTGTATGAATGTAACGGTGTGGGTGGACCGCTCCACTTTTTGAACCCCCAGACTTTTTAAAGTTTCAAAGTGCTTGATTTTGTCAGCACAAAGCCTTCAATGCTATTTCACTTGGAGAAAACACTTGAAAAGCAGAACAGTGTGCAGAGGTTGCAAATGAAAACTTGCTCTGCAGCAGTGACAACATCAGAAAAGGCACATTGCTGCCTGCTGGTTTGATCAGGCGTCATTATTTTGGCTGTATAATTTCCCCCCCAGCTCTCTGCAGAATAAACAACATATGCAACTCACATCTCCTTGACCAATCTATCCTCTACATTTGGAATGTAGCCCTCTGCTCTTCTTTACTCAGTCAATTTTTTTCCAAATCAATGTGCACACAGAGCTGCTTCCTTTTCAAGCTGTATTTTAGCTCAGATTGGTGGAAAAACAATCCCCTTTTGTGCTTATTTCCACGCTGTTTGGTTGATCAAGTTCCTTTACAGCTACGTTCACTTCACCAGCATAGTCATATTTTATGATCTATATTAAATGATCCCATTAAGGAGCTCCACTGCTGAAATAACAACAGGTTTACCTTTGTTTATCAATGTCTTCTACAGGATCCATGCTCATCTTGATTCTTTGGTGCAAAGTAGTGTTTTCTTACTTTATTTTATAGGTCTTTCCATCCCTTACCGCCACCACCCCATCCACAACCCTACCCTTCCTTTAGTTTTTCTCCTACAGTTTGTACCTAGTTGTTAAAGCATGGCTTAAGCGAGTGAAGTAGGATTGGTATCAGCAGGGAGTCTGTATAATATGTTTTTTTCTGTGCTCAAAATTTATTCCAACCTCAGGCTCATTTGTTGATATTCTGTTGCATTTTGACATGGTCTCCCTAAGTTTACCCCAAGGGGCTCAAATCTGTAGTTCCTCATGGTTCAGTGTTTGATTGATGCAACGTCTCTCATCTATGTGATGTGATCACTGATGCAGTAGTTACTGGCCATGGAGTGAGAGAACCCTGCTGGAGCTGATCTGGTGAGCAGCTGGCCCATGTTTCCTGCTCACACATCACGTTTCCAGTTTCTAATACATTTCTTTCTTGTTTTACTTGGATTAACTAAAAAAAATGATTTCAAGCAATGTTTTTCCTTCAGGTTTGTCTTAAAAAAGACGTCCACCATTATTTTAATTCACATTTAAAAAGGTTGGTTTTTAGTCTTTTTCACCATCATTAGTGATTGATTTGATGAGTTTCTTCTTTTCTTCTTCTTTCGGCTTCTCCTCTAGGGGTTGCCTCCATCTTATCATCTCACCGTGTCCTCTTCTGTTACACCAACTGTCCTCATGTCCTCCCTCACAACATCTATGAACCTTTTCTCTGGTCTTACTCTTTTCCTCCTGACCAGCAGCTCAATTTTCATCATCACTATCCAACAAAATCTCAGCATCTTCAGCTTGCCACCTCCAACTCCACCTCCAAATGGTAGTTTGTAGATTTTTCCCAAATTGCATTTGATAAACTACCCAAAAATGTGCTTTATTCTCTTTATCTGAACTCTTCAGGCAGTAGCTAATAAGTGATAAACAAAGCTGGTTGTAGCTAAACTTTAGTTATTTCTATCACACCTGCAAGTGTTAAAAGCTAAGCTGAATTAAATTTTTGTATTGAGTGCATAAAGACAGCTCCTGTGGGTGTAGTTCATATTTTACAGCAATTAGATTTACTTTTCTCGTGTGGGCTTGTGAGCTTAACATTGTGTTTAGCCACCATGACTGGGCCCATGTTATGTAGTATCTAACAGCGCTACATTAAATGTCTTATTTCATGCATAACTGACAGGTGTCCTGTAGTTATATCTACTCATTTCAAGCAGAAACAGTCACCCTCAACATGGCCATGCTAGTTGACATATAATAACCTGCATTACTGCATATTGCAGGCCTGAATGTACTGGCAGGTTATTCTTCACATGCTGTAAAGCATAGACGTGTTCAAGAAAAATGCTTCTCTTTGGATGAAAACAAAATCATGTTCTGTGGTTTTGTCACACTTGTTCTTCCTTTGAGACACG
This sequence comes from Brachirus orientalis, assembly GCA_016785285.1. Taxonomy (NCBI): domain Eukaryota; kingdom Metazoa; phylum Chordata; class Actinopteri; order Pleuronectiformes; family Soleidae; genus Brachirus; species Brachirus orientalis. Next base: position 2,313,150 of record JAFBJR010000504.1, on the reverse strand, counting down.
TGCACATTAAATACACTCACTGGCCAATCTGTTAGGCACCACAGGAGTGCCACCTGCATGCCACCTGCTGCTGTACCCTGTCTGCCTCAAGTCTTGACATTGTGCGTTGTACATTTATATAGTCTTCTTGGTTGTAACAAAACGTTATTTAAGTTACTCTTGTGCATTTCTGTAATTTTTTATATCGTCTTGTACCAGTCTGACCATTGTCCTCTAACCTCTGATATGAAAAAGCCATTTTTCCTCAAGGAGCTGCCACTCACTGGATATTTTCTCTTTTTTTGACCACTCCCTGTAAACACTAGAAACAGGTGTGCTTGAAAATCCCAGTAGATCAGCAGTTTCAGAAATACTCAGACCAGCCTGTCTGACAACAGCAACCATGACACTTTGAAAGTCACTTAAATCTCATTCTTTCCTCATTCTGATGCTCAGTTTTAGCCTCAGCGTGTTTCTTGATCATTTCATGCCCAAATGCATTGAGCTGCTGCCTGTACCTGAAGGCACCAAATTAAAATTCACAGGTGGAAAAAGTGTTTTCTGTCAGAACGGTTTTGTTCAGTAATCTTTTAATGCTTGAAAGTTCTTAAACTCTGAAGCTCATTGACCTATGATAAGTCTCACTTGAACATCACTGTGATGGCTGTGAGTCACGATTGTGACCATGAACATCCTGGAAAAACAACACCCTAATCTTCTAGGCAATGTGGAACTGCTCCTTTGTTGTTGCATGAAGCTGACTTTGAAAACTTGGCCAATGTTTATTTGAATTTGCATCCAAATGAGCTTTATGCCATGGCAGGACTATCAGCTCTAACCAGAAAATGTATTCAGAAAACTAGAAACCACTAGAAAATACTCGAAAATGATCTCTGATTGTGTAAGCCTTTCCTGGTATGATTCTATATTGAGCTACTGGTAAATGTGACAATCAACCTTTTCTTCATTCTGTGACTCACCAGTGAATGTTAGTGTAAGTGATACAAATCCCTGTATGACGTAAAGAATACACAGCATGTAGTTTTTTTCTACTACAAAGATCAAGGGATTGGGCTGCTGCAAAAATTTAGCTTAATATGCTGAAATGTAATTGTTCTTGTTTTAACAGAGTAATATTCTTTTTATGTAATATATAGATGTTGGATTTCTCAGTTACGGGTATAAACATTTTATATTGAAAATGTTTTTCATTTTAATAGATCATGCTTCTTTTTTTCTTAGAATTGTTTATATCCCTAGACATACTGCTGTATATTAAATTGCCCACAAGTTCTCATTTAATTCACTGCTCATTAGTTAATTGAAAGATTTGTCAATAAAAAATTAATGAGAGACTGAATAATTTCCACTGTGCTGAACCATTCAAATATTCTAAACTCAAGCAAAAGTAATGCACGGTTTACAGCATGTTGAGCTGAGAGGAGCAGCCAACAAGACGCATTCATAAACCCTGGTAAATTCCATCTCTTTTGTGGGGTCCACGGTGTGTTGAGCCTTGAGGAGCACCTTCAAGATGCATTCAGGAAACCTCTTAAATTTAATCATGTGTGCAAACACACAATGCAGACCATAAAATAATGCTTGCTACTGTTGCCAAAAGCTCCTCGAGCTTGTGAGAATAGATGCAAGAATATTTTGATGGTGAAAAATACCAACTTGCAGTCACAGCTCATCCTCATGAGCATCTTCATTTGCATATCAAGACCTGCATTTGTGTGCCCGTTTAATTATCCTGGAAGGTGCATTTAGTCATCCTCCTCTTCCTCCTCCTCCACACTGACATTTTACCCCCCTAGCACAATTCATCTCAAACACCTGATCAACAAACGTCTGCTTCACAGACCCTAAATGCAGCATACTCTATGATTCAGCACTCGTCAGCTTAGAAAACGAGCAGATTGACTGTAGGTGGGTTTCCATCAGCCTGTTCATATGCATGTTTTCAAATAAACAGTGACATTAACAAATGGAGTGACGGAAACTTTACTTTTACCTTTTATCTTTGAAAATTTGGTTAAAATTTGCAATACATTTTAATGGGAACCATGCTTGAGTGCGATCACTGATGACTGTCTCTGGAAAGAGCTTCTAAGTTACAGTTTGAGGTGAAGGGATTTTTCTTTTATTAATTACATGTAAATGTTCACTGCCCCACTGAATGCAGCCCATGGGTATCAGATACATAGATTATTGTCATTTGCGAAAACCAAGGCCCCTTTTTGTTGTTAGTGTCATCATTGAGTGTAAATTGTTTTATTGTTTAATTGTTCAAAAGTGTTTATTATATAAGTCATACGCTACATTACTAAGCCATCAACAATACAGCACAGTAAGAAAAACTAATAAGCCTATAGCCCCTCATCTCAAGCATCAGTGCCATACCAACCTTACACTACTCAGAGGCAGCATTGTTTTGATAGTCTGATTCCTCAGGTAACCCATTAAGTTCTTGAATACTGATCAGCCAAGCTTAAAATTTAAACCATATAAAACCAAAGCAGTAAATGCTCATCTTTTAGACAAAGTTGTAACATGGCAATGTTGCTTGATGAATCACTCATTGGTACTGCACTAATTGTATTTCACATTTACTCAGTTTGACATTGTTCATATTATTCAAAATTGAGTGTCGGTATTGAGCTGTTCTGGTCCGATGCTGGTCAAAATCACTGGATGGGATATTGGACAGATAAAATATAACATCCGATACAATCCAAAAATTCTATACATCGCATGCTTCACTATGCACAGACTGTAAAAATGTAAATAACAATCAACAAAAGCATTTTAGCTGAGTCATGTTTGATCTGTTGGAGAATTATGTCTCTGAAATGACTCAGCACAAGTGTGTTAACAGCTTCCTACTTCATAAGTGGTGTAAAATGACTATATTGGACTAATATAGATATCGGTAGATACTCAAGTTTTTGATAACGGTATCACACATAAAACATTATTATCATGCCATCCATAGTTTGAACCACATTCTCATATTAACTTAAACTATGATCCTTTGTTCTGCTGCCCCGCATTTGTTCACAAAACCTGCTATAGCTTTAATAATCACAACAGCACTTTATTAATAGATTGATCACGTTTTTTTGAAAATGCCACGTATTATGTTGTCATTTTACATGAAATTAAGGATTGCAGATAAATCAGAGGGGAAAAAAACCCCAGAAATGTGTTTCTTCAGCAGATGAAAGAACTTCTGGCTTCAGATTTCTGCTCCACTGAAGCAGGACCTTTAGACCTTAAGAAGGACAAATTAAATACTTTTTTTTTTTTAATACTCTAAATGTTACAATTCAACATTTAATTAAACCAGACCTGATTAAAACACTGTTCTTGCCGTAATACGAGGCAACAAATGCATCATATTAGGTTGTATCAGAAAATGTGCCCCCATTCTTTGCTGAGCCTTCAATCATGAACACCGAGAGAACCGGCAAAACAAGACCAGACTCATAATTACGAAAGGCTAAAAAAAAAACAGTTTTCCTGGTGGTGCTGAAATGATGACTGTAATGAGGTTTAATAGCAGTGACTTTCATTTTATTTGTGTGTGTGGGTGTGTGTGTGTCTGCGCATACATGCATATATTTGTGTTTATGCAAAGGCCAGATTATTGCAGCTTTACTGAGATGACACCAACTTACAGGAGCTGCTCGGAGACTCATTAAGAGAAAGCTCAAGAATAGTTCTGCTGTTGACAGTTCCCAATAATGAATGATTTAATACAACAGGAAGAGTCTGTCTTATTGGTTGTATACACTAAAACAAATGAAACAAAATTACTACTGGCAGCCATAGTGGTCTATATTAAGCAATTATCACCAATTATCGGCTGATCTGTGTTGATTTACATAAAATGTAATCACCTATACTCAGTGCATCAGAAATTAAGATTCACTTTGGGTATTCTTTAAGCTAATCTTTTCTTGCAGTTACTCCAGACAGCATCGATCTGAAGAGAATTATCACAGTCCCTATAGAAATCGACTGTAAGAAAGAGTAAAGGAAAGTGAAGCATCATTTTGAGATACTTTGCTAAACTGTTATGAAGCAACATGTGGCTATGGTCACAAACATGTACAGTAAAATCATAAAGAAAGGCAACAATTGAAGAAGGGGACAGAAAGCAAAAATGAAGCCTTTCAGACAGACACTGCTCAGAACGTGGACAGATACTAAATTGTACAACTATTCTAACAGCAGACTTTAATAGCAGACAACAGTGCTCATATCTATATATATTTATATTTATATTTAATGTAGTGTCAAATATAGAGGAGTATAATTTGGAGTAACATTTGTTCATGTGCCTTTTTTAATTTTTTTTTATATATATATTGGATATTTGGGGTTATGTCATAATTTGTATAGGAGAGGAAAAAGCTATATTCCTTCACTGTCTTTTGTCTTGATGTCGAGGCAAATAATAAAAGTAGAAAAAATAGAAAAAAAGGCTCTGTGAAGGAAGCAGAGTATTGCATGAGTACTCTGCCAGTAACTATCTAACCTATTGCACCCAACATAAGGACCTGCTCATTTCTGGGTCATGGCATTTCACAAGTCAATTCAGCCATTTGAATCATGTAGGGGTCTGTATCCAACAGGAGTACATGTGTTTTTCATGCTCCTATCCACAGCTAAGTGGGAGGATGGTTAAGTGAGAAGCATTCCTCTGACCTGGACTTCTGCATGTGAACAACAGCAAAAAAAAACATTCCAACTTCCCAATGAAATATTACCCAAAATAAAAATTAAAAAAAAAATGCTGAAAAATGGGAGTTGTGAAAACAAACAATGCTGTGCAAAAGTATCAGGGAACCACCAGCTTTTTTTTTGTTTTTATGTCTGTTAAATTCTGTGATCACTGGCATTTGGAATGGAATGATGTGACTGAAAGATCTAAATACTAGCAAGTTGTCAGTGAGTTTAACTTGTATGTAATGATCAAGCATGTCTTGAATAAACTTGGCGTATTAGACCTTTTTTTTACAGCAGGGATTTGAAATAGTAGGACAAACACAGGTTTTACCAATAACATTAATTCAAGGTTTTTAATGACATATTTGTTATTTTAACTGTGTATACAGGTTTCCTGTATTTTCTGAAAGTGTTCCAATAAAATAATTAAGAAATACTTATACTTTAAGGTCATTACAGCATTTTGTATTTCACTTGTTGCCCATGTGAGACTTTTGTGTTACAGTGGCACAATAACACACTTATCACTATCTAGTGATGCAGTCTAACCACATTCTGTCCATATTCAGGTGGGAATGTAATACCGTTAACAGGAAAAACACTGATGATGACAAGGTTATATGCTCATTAAACAGATGTCTGGAGAGATAACAGCATAAACTTGATAGGATAAAAAGATAGTCAAGAGAAGCCAGAACTGTCAGTTTATGGCAAAGACAAAGAATGATGAAAACTGTGATGTCAATTTAATGAATCGTGAACTTTGTACAATTACCTAGCGATGGAAGTGTTATCAGCAAAGGGGAAACATTCTCGTTCCTGAATATCTAATTGACCTTGGTGTAAGAATTAATAGGTCATAGACTGAAAAATTCCTGGGAAAAAAAGATCAGTTGTTAATTGTTTATATTCACAAAGCCTTTCAGTTTGTTTCAGTGTGAACATATTTTCATATCACCAGACTAATCTTAAATCCACAGGGCCCTGACTCCATTGCCAACAACAGATGCATCATGCAGTATGTTGTGATTATATTAATCTACTTAGATCAGTGCAGAGAAATACAAATAAAACACTTGTGATGTTAAAACCTCTCTCATTTAAAAGTTTGCCATGGCACAATTGGGCATCCTGTCCCTAAAGTTTAATTACTTCTTATCACGTGGAGCATTATTATGCTGTAAAATATGGTTACTGGTGCCAAAACCCCTCAAACATCTCCACTCACCTATGCATCTTTTCACTTAAGCACCTTTGTTTCATACAACCATGTTTTCTTTTTACATCTTAGTAGTAAATCTGTACACGTTGCTGCTTCATGTCACACAGCCTGCCCATTGACATGTTACTATAAATAACCTGCAGGGCTTTATAAGGAAGGAAAAAGAACATGACATGACTGGATCCCTCCCTCACAATTAATGACATGAAACACTTCATGCAAATTAGCTGTGGCCTGCCTCTCCTTTAGAAGAACGAGTCGTAATCCTTTGCATTTGATGAGAACCAAATGAAACAGAAATCTAAATTTATATCATCTTTTCATTTTCATTGGAATAGCAATTAAACAGCAATAATTAATCACTTGAAATATTTTCTGCCCTTCTGTTTATACGTTTTCACTGTCTACTGTGATTATACTCCATCTTCTGAGACAATCAGAATGTGTACACGTGTTCAATAGAATGAGCGGTTTGCCCAAGGCACCTGAGTGTATTGTTTCCCTTCTATTGATTTAGGGGGGAAATGAAAAATCATGATATGAGTGGGCTTCAGGATAAAAAGCGCATCCACTGCTGCAGAGTATGTATTCATCAATAAACATGGAGGCATAAGGAAAAGCTGATTCAGCCTCAACTTAATCATTGGAAAATTTCAGAAAACAAAAAGCCTATATTGTATCATGTCTAAACTTTCATATGTTTAATTCTGATACTCTATTTCGTAGAAACTGAATCTTTGTATAATCAAAATCTCTGCTGCAGTCCCTTTAGTCATGGAAATTACGTAGGTAAGTTGCAAACATCTATTTTTACCCTGTGGGGAAATCGAAATCAGTTGTGTACGCTGGTTGCATATATGAATCTACTTTACACAGTGACTGCAGCAGTAAGTGAGACCCTGTTCCTGGCTCTACATGCCCACACACATAGCTGTGTGTGTGGGAGGAGGATTGGATGACAAGTCCAGGATATATAGTGCTTGACTCAAGCTCACTTGGTATTCCTGTGTATTTCAAAAACCACATAATTCACACAGAACGACAGTTTTCATGCTAGGGCCCACCACGTGGAGCTTTCACTTTGCACTTCATATTGCATTGTAATGCATGGATAATATCCACTTTTGCCAGCTGTGAAATACACAGTAGCATCTAGGTGGATGAGGAGGTGCCTCTTTGTGCTGCATCTATTTAATTCCCCACCCCCAAAAGCTACACGCAGGAGCCTTCCCCAGCTAATGATCCTTCGCAAATTAAAAGGCTGTTGCCCTGAAGCCAAAGCCATATCCTCTCATCCATCAGAACATGCAATATCATTAGACATGTCTGTATTGATATTGGGCTAATCCAGTGTCTGGTGGTGACACACAGTCGCACACAAAATGCATAACTGCTGCAAGGCAACAAAGAGATCTAAAGACCAATTGATCACTAATATTAACTGCTTTCTATGCAATCTAACTTTTGATTGAGTATCTCTTTTATCTGGAGATGAGTCCGTCGACTGTACAGCTATGTCAGTTATTGTCTCAACCATCATCGTCTGGTTACACCAGTTAATCAAATTGAAAGAATGTAGCAAATGCATCTAATCAGGACCTCGTTACTCTTTTTTTTCCCCAGTTCAAACGATGTGATGACAGTGTCTGAGAAAATAATGGTTTTTGAATTATAGACTGTTCTCGAGACAAATTGCAATGCATTGCACCAGCTTTTCTGTCACCCACAGATTTACTTGAAGAGCATTTATCATGGGTGAACAGACTTGTGCACCTTCCTGCTATTGGTCATGGAGGCTTGAGATTAATAGGCAGAAAGCCAAGTCCCTCTGTGCTGCCATGTACAGTGCCTCTAATAGATTCGCATACCTGCTGTAATCTCCCACACTAGTGGACTTACAATAAATTAGATTTAAATCCTCAGTTTGGTAACCCCAACTCTATCTACTTCACCAGTCTATCAGGCACCTGTCCTGTTGTGGGCTTTTGCATTTGTTAGTGATAACAATTTTTTTTTTCATGGGGATAATGTTTTACATTAGACCAGTGTGCTGTCTCAGATACCCCAGCACAAGCTCAAGATGAATGGCAGCCATCGTTTATGTTAGTTAAAACGAATGAATGTGATATTCAGGTGAAATATTAAAAAAAAATAACAAAATTGTGTAGAACACACATTTCACAAGTCTAATCTGGAGGCTCACCTCTGCTGACGGGAGCAGATCTGACCTATAGGAAAGACAAGTAGTTGTTGGAGTACATACTACAGTTTGTGCGTGTGTGCACATGTCTTTGTTACCTCTTTAGGACTTTTTCTGCCATAAACACTGAACTTGTCAGGACCAGTGGTCCTCATGGAGACCAAAACTTGGTCCTAATGAGGCAGAACCTAATTTCTGAGGAAATGATTAAGTTTAGAGCTATGACTTGAATTGTGGTTAGAGTTTGGCATTAAGTGGTTATAGCTACAATTAGTGATGAGGCTTTGTTTAGGCTGTCCACATCAATGGAAATGAATGCAAGTCCTTAAAGGATAGCTGTGGAAACCTGTGTCTGTGTGTGAGTCTATGATGTATAGCATCTAGTGGAAATTATAACAAGTATAAACCTGTACAATCCTATCCAGTGCCCAACAGCTGTCACACATTCATCATTTAAATGATGTCCAGTTGTGTTTTTTAGACCTTTCTCTGTGTTGTTTTACTAGTGTTTATTACTCTGGAAATGTTTCTTATATACACCCCCAATGCACAAACACACACACACTCATATGCACATTGAATCTGTCAGTATAGCAAAGTTTGCTGCTGCTGCTGCTGCAACTTTCAACCTCAGTAATAAAGATGCACTTGAATTAGGAGGAATAATACCTCTCCGACAGTGTCAACCAACACTGAGTATCTCCTTTCATGTTAAAGAACACTAGATGTTACACATTTGTCTAATAAATTGGTCACTGAGTGTATAAGGCAAGTTAGTTTTCAAAATATTCCCATCCACTGTCGCTCTTATATGACACAGTAACTCATTTCCACAATGCTGAATCTCAGACTACAGTAAATAAACATTGCCACCTGCTGCCAGCCTCTATTAACTGAATCAAGGCATAAAAGAGTTTTTGGAACACACTGAGTCAGTGCACTAACTGAAATGATGTTATTTCGTTTTGCAGCCGTGACCAAATGCTGTTGCTCATTTAAATGAGGGGTTGAAAAGTCAAACCTTGTCAGCATAATCCTTTCAGCATCTGTCTTCAGCTATACAATATCATCTTGTATTTAGCATCTTAGTAAAACACACACACACACTGAGATCCTTGAGCTGACAAACACAGGAAATGCAGCTGTTTAAATCCTCAAAATCTCTCAGTTTTAGAGGCATACAGGGATGTGGTATTGAAGATTATACTTTCTGGGGGCGGTGGAGACAGTTTTGCGGGAACTGTATTGGTAGCAGTCGCTCGGGTGTATGAACAGTGGTGCAGATGCGTAACAGATAGCTTTGAGGCACACAGGAGAGCTTGTTATGCAGCAGCTGAAAGGATAATGGAAGCTTCTGGTAAAAAGAAGATTTAAAAAAAAGGACTCTGTTACTGTATGTAAGCCTCCAATCCCTAAAAAACAGTTGTATGGCCCTGTAGAAACTGCCAAAATGGGGAGTCAGGAAGACAAAGCTGAACTTAAAAGCTGGTCTTAACAGTTGACATTATTTGACAATCAGGTTCTTCACACATTGCACAGAGACATGAAAGCCAGAAAAGGCTGTAAACAAGAAGGGTAATAATAACAAAGCCACAGAGCAGAAGGAAAGGTCAGTGACTGGTGTGTTTCTCTTGTGGGTAATTTATAGCATAAAAAAGTACATCACAGGTTGCAGGCCTATTGATTCAGTTTAAAATTGGAGTAGTGTATGGAATGTTTCATTATGTATAAGCTGTATTGTCTTTGCTTTTGTCCTGCTTGTTTAGTTATTGAAAGGTCCGATTTAGTTAGCCCCATGGGACTAAGAGATGTGCAGCTCAGCAGGACATTTTCATGGATTAATGTCACAGGTTGTAGTTGAGGGACCGTTTACTTAACCAATTTAATTGAATTTTTCATGCCCTGTACACAGCCACTGCAGGCAAACGATTGCCTGATTAGCTACCTCAAGCCTGCAACCCAGTGACACCTCTGTGCCACACAAAAGATTGCAAGGAAAGATTTAAGCAATCAGTAAAAATACAGACTTTAATCCCATTGACTCCAGAGCAGAGTCACTGTATGTGCTCATTTATTTCTCAGGTTAAAATTGCCTGTGAGATATACAGAAAGGAGGTAATTGGTTTCAGTGTATTGTTCACACACCATGTCCCTGTCTGTCTCTCCCTGACCAGAACACTGCACATTAGGTTTCAAAGGTTTATTAAACCGCACAGAAAGATGATCCCAAATATGTAAATTAGGAACATCAGACAAGCAGGCACGGAGTGTTCATTTGTGTGGCACATCACACGAAAAGAACACAAGAAGGAAAAATGAAGGAGAAGGGTTAGATAAAATGTATGGGAATAAATAGAAATGAAACAATATAAAACACTGACAAGAAATAAAACAAAAAATGTTACACTTTATAGTTTCATTGCAGAAATAGTCACAAATGTAATGCAGGTAATAAAAGTGCAAAGAAAAAAAATAAATGAAGTGCCGGGAACCAAAGGCCTTTCTGTGACGGGACCACATCAGCAGCTGTCAACATGTCCATGGTTTGAAACATGAATACTCAGTTATTACATCTGGGTTAGACTGTCCTCATCTTTGAACTCTGTCCTGATCTCAGCTGTCTTTAAAAATTCATATCTGTGAAGATACGATTGATCTAGATCAGTGTTTCCCAACCCTGGTCCTCGGGGAACACTGTCCTGCATGTTTTAGATGTTGTCCTGCTCCAACAGACCTGATTCAAACGGTCAGTTCGTCATCAGGCTCTGAAAAAGCCTGATAATGTCCCATTCATCTAAATCAGGTGTGTTGGAGCAGGGCAACATCTAAAACATGCAGGACAGTGTTCCCCGAGGACCAGGGTTGGGAAACACTGATCTAGACAGTAGCTCCTTCCTTCCTTCAAGTTTATTTCTCTTTGCACTGGCTTTAGTAACCCATCACTAAGGCATAAATACTGTATGTTAATATTGTTTAGGCCATTTGGTGTTCTTTATAACTGCAGTAATGACACTAGGGTAAATGGGCCAATGGAGTCAGTTCTCTGGACTTCACAAAGGTCTTCTGTAATTTACAGCAGTTAATACTGCAACAACATTAGGAAATGAAATTCCTGCTCAATGTGCTGGAAAAGCATTTGTATTTGTTTTCCCTTCTATGTAATATTCACTCAAGGCAGCTAAATGTGGTCTTTCAATTTTATGGGTAGATGAATACCATAGGTTTATGATAGGTTTAGATACCATAGGTAACTAAAAGCACTTGGTTTGGGTTGAAACATATGACAGGATCAGTTTTTCCATCATTTTCATTTGATTTTACCCCACTATGGAGAGAGGACACATATTCTATAGCTTCTTGTGTCCATACCATAAGCCCAGCATCCACCTGAAACAACACAAAAGAGCCTGTGGTATAAGACAGTGGATTTGGAAAATAGAGGGGGACACCAGTGGACATCATCAATTCAGGCCATGTAATCAAAGTACTATCAAAGTGAACATGTTATTCATTGCAGTAACACATATTTTAAATATGTAAGGTACATGAGAGCATATGTTTAGTTATGCTACGCCGCTGCGTTTTATTTTCTTGTGATGGATTTACTATTTGACCAAGAGTGCCATTACACCAGCCTAAGACAAAGAAGTCGTCACACTGTGCCTCCAAAGATAACCGACAATACAGGAGAGAGCTACTTTGGCTAAAAACTGTCATCATGTTAGCATTGCAATGGATAATGGATTGAGAAAAATCATTCAGATAGCATCAGGAGACATGTCTTACACTTTACCTTTGAGAGGATATTGTGTCACAAATACAAAATTAAATGAGGAAGAGAGGACACAGAAGATGAAGATGTTTGAGCACTGGGAACCACTGCACTTCTGTGAGTAATGAGTATTACTTAGGCATCACAGCGCTCTTTGCTGATAAAGTCATTTGCACCAGACTGTGAGTAAAACAGAAGAGGGATGCCATAATGTTATCAGTACAAACAAAATATCATTTTCTTCTTTATGCCATTAATGGCTCTTTAGTTTGGCCTGGGTTTTTGTTTTTCTGTCAATATATATAAAAGTGCATCCAAGCTCTATCTGTAGTTGAGTGGGGAGAATCTATAATAATATAATAATAGTATCTGAATTTAAATATGTAACCTTTGTGTAAATTCTACTTCTCATTCCATGATTTTCACCTTGGTTTTTCATGTTTACTTTTGTGTGGACTTTATACTTTGCACTGGCCTGTATAGGTTCATACCTAGGAGACACTGTTATTAGAGCTGTGGTAATAACCACTATCTTTGCTTCCACCTGTATTGTTAAAAACATTTTAACGAGCTTCAGTATTAAGATGAGAAGATTCACGTAAATGTAGAAGCATAACAGCAAATTTGAAATGAATTACTTTATTATTAAGAACATTTTGATTATGATGCCGAGTAATTTTAAACTTGTCCTTTATAGTAGCGATAAACACATCAGTTAGGGAGGAAATCTATAATGTAATCATGCTGCGTGTTCTAGGTAATAAGAAGATGATTTAGTTATTGGCTCATCGTGGCTTGACAGCGGACATCTATCAAATCATCGGGGGTTTCTCGGTAAACCATTCATCTTGAAAGCGTGCAGTCAAAACAGATAGTCTTTCCTCCTTTTTTGCCAAAAACAAACATGTCACCCTGTCTTTCTTGAACTGAGGGAAATGTAGTCTCCTCCTGTGGTTTACTTCCACATGAGTCTAAACCCTCCTGAACAAGCTGAGAATTCAGCCGGCACAGGTGTCTGCCAGTTTTCCTAAGGGAGAAGACATCAGCAGCACACAGCAGGACCAGGCTCTCTCTCTGTCTCACACACTCCTTGCAGTTACTCTGTGTTTGCTGACATATTTCTGACAGCTATCACAGCAATCAGTCTCTCTCCAGTAGCATATTAATTATTTGAAAGCAGTTTATAGCAGCTGGCTGTGAGCGTTAGTTGGCGGCAAGCTTCTCTTCTCTTCTCCATGCAAAGTTCACACCCAGACATAAGTGAGAGGAGGGCTTCTTTAACTGCAAGAAATCTCTAGTAGTGCCTGCTTTTAACTGTCACTACTAATCCAGTTAGCTGATCTCATTCAGGGCATAGTGGGCGGACATCAGGCTGTAACGCTGCTACTCAAACCTAATACCTAATCTAGTAAGAGGCCAAAAACCTACTGTTTTCATGCAGAATGGGGGTGCAGACTGTCAGATGAACATTTGAATGACTCCATAAGACTGAACCTGAGATACACCAGCATACACCTCTCCTGTTGACTCTCGTTGACTCCATGACTCCAGTCATCTCACTTAATCAAAATGCCTAGTATGCCTCATACATACATACATACATGAAAGCTTTATTTACAGTTTACATGTTACAGTAAGTAGTCTCTTTTGAGCTCAGACGTGACCACATTCTTACACCGATAATATTGTCATTCCATGTGAGTCTATTGCATTATTCGATGTGTGTGTAAGTGTGTGAGTGGTATTAGAATGCTTTCCCACTGTCCAAATGTTTTCCTCTTTTTGTGATAAAACAGCTGACACTCCCCAATGCTTTAAGGTCACAAAATATTGTCTCCATCCAACATTCTGGCAGATATCACCATTTTAGCAGTCATTATATTGGAGACGAGGAAATATTCTTCTTGGCTCCAGTGAGTTCAGCTCCTTGGTTTGTCCTCTGAAACTTTGACCTTTCCTTATACTATTTCACTTCCACGCCGTCCATGTGAATACAAGCGATGCAGTGACAAAGAAATTCATACAGAAGTACAAAATGCACATGAAGGTGAATTAAATGCTATTTTTGTTATGTTTATTGCAAAATGTGAGTTGCGGTCACCAACATTTTGTAAACGTTCAGGCAAAACAAGCTCATTCTGTTTGTTTGGGTTGAAATAAGCATTGGCCTTTTTCGTTTTGTTTTGCTTTGTCAAAGACCCCCGGACTAGTCGATAATATCAGGATTCCTTTACAAAATGTTGGCCGTAGGACTCCCACTACTTAACTCTGTCAATTAATGGTAAAGAACACAATGGATTATATACCACTCAAAGTCACAATGACTTCATATTCACATCATCATAAAAAGTGATGTGACTAAAAGTGATAAAAGTTATCTCTATGACAACAGAAAATCCTATTTGCCGATAATTACTGCAAGGTGCAGCTAAAAGCTGTTGGGAAAAATATAATCTCTCAATTTTTATTTTAGAACATGCATTTCAGGTTAACTCCATCATTTATACATTTCAAGCTTATTTGCGGTCAATAATTATATACATTACATGCAATACATTGGTTGCACAACGTACAAGATGAATGCTACACAAAAGCAATAAAGGGAGGGAGAGAATCAAGGGTTAAATTATTTTATTACTATTTCTAACCATCAAAAAGGTTCTACCTGCACTTAACAGGAGCCTACATTTCTACTATTTTCTTGTTTTCATATTTGGTCTGTATGTAAATGATGATATCCAAGTGAAACTAAATGGCCATAAATGCAAAACAGTTTCAAACTAGCAAAGAATCTGTTTGGTCAAAGTCAGCAGCAAGTAAATTGCACTCCTTCTCTGTTATGTATTATGATGCCATGAAACAATTTCATTATTGTAATCATTATAATAGTGTCATCATCTTGGTACCGTGATAATGTAGGAAAGAGGGTCATTATCATAAAGAGACCTGACACGTTAAGTTAAGCAAAGAAGTCTGTATCACAAAATCTTCCTGGAGCACAGCTTTGAGCTACCAGTGCCATGTGTAAACAGCACTGACTTTGGGAGTTAAAGTACAGACAAGAACATGTAGCCCAAATTAAACTAAGTCGGCAGAGAGGAGCCTTTAATATCTGAGTGACAGTGGAGGAAGTTGTTCATTATCACAAGTCAAAGATCATCCAAGGCCTCAGTAACTGTAACATTTTCATTTATATTTGAGTGGTTGAGGCCTCCGTTGTTCCCTGCTACACTTGAGAAGGGGAGGAGTGAGCAAAGGAGTCCTTTGTTTGATGCACTCTGCAGTTTCACTATTAGATGTCACTAATTTTTACACTCTGGAACTTTAGTGTGCTTCCTCAGAAAATGTGTGGGTGTTAATCGTAATGCCATATTAAAGTTAAGGTTCTTGGTCAGTCCTTTGACTTATGTTTTGTCTCCCAATGACATGATCAATTAGAGACCAGAGCATTTTCACCTTTGGAAAAGATAAAAACTTTTGAAACTGACACATCATGTGATATTGGTTCCTTTGGAAAATGTGAATCAGCATTGTTCCCCATCTCCATGAACGACCTATCCAATCCATTTATTTCTGAAGAGTTTCAGCTTTGAAGAGTCAAGGTGTCTACAGTCTGCAAGGACACCAATGCTATGTCAATGTCATTTTAGATAGGATTTTCTTCTCAAGTGCAGTTTTTGATACTGTTCTTTTTAGAAAGGAAAAGGAGGGGGTGAGTCACCTTTTATTTCCCTTAACTGTTCTCACAGCTAATTGCCGCCTTATGGACAAAATGTAATTCTTGAAAGAGCCTTTGAACTATCCACAGAGAATTTTTCCAGCCTTTCATATTCAGTGATTACTTTGGCAGCTACATGAAGTCCCCTCCTTGTGTCTGTATGGAATAAGGTATTAGGAATTCTTTCATGACCAAAAAAAGCAGAAAATAAAACAAGAAGTCATAGAACATCCACAATATGGAACCATTTGCAGCAGCCGTATTTCCTGTATGATTTGCAATTTGTCCAGTATTGTCTTCGGGTCAATAGTGAAATACTGAATTTCCTCATTATTCATTGCCCACTTCCTTTTTTGCAATGAGAGAAACTGCTGCATTCTACATGCAATTAAGTCCTTGTTTGCAATAATTTGTATTTTAAATGTAGTAAAGGCAGGGTTGGAGAACTGCAGATATTAGGGATGTCCTTAGAGATTAAGTTTTTCTTTTGAATGAGTCGAGAATGAAAAATCTAATTTGCCAAACAAACAAGAATCAGGCTGTCTGTTTTGATTCCAAGATGGATATTGTTGAAACTGGATTCCCGTTAGAAAGATAATTCCGTGGGTCAGTGAGTATTTAATTGCACTCTTGCAAATGATTTTGGAAGTAATTTGCATTCATAGTTACATTTTAGCAAATTTGGGAAATTGAAATGATTTTTGCTAATAAAATAAATTAAAAGAATAAAGCAGTAGATGAATAATAACTTTGGTTCTATATTTCAACTGTTTGAATGGTCTTTGTCAGCAGATGGAGTTTTGTCAGTTTATTCATTTGAGTGAAAGGTCCAAAAAACATTTCTCCTCTAGTCCATGGACTTGAGACTTTGTTTTTGGGTTTCAGGTCAAAATTGAAAAATACATTTCTACTGCGACTGAGTGTGTGGTCATTGACTGACCTTTGCTTGGCTGAAGAAATTGACTCTTAAATGAACCTTGAAGCTTAACAGGCAGGACTTTGGAGTGTGGAGGGGTTTAAAACAACTTAAAGGGAATGCCAGCATCCATTTCTGTTGGGTTGATTTGCATGTTTGTTCATCATTATCTCAGTGAAGTGTATTGATGTAATGTGTCATTAAACTAATAATGCCATCTCAGCACTTTAAAACTTGGCTCATCTTCTATATTTTGATATTTGAAATACATTTAAGGAGATTGTGAGCGCAGGAAACCTGTGCATTAAATGTTCCACGATTAGAATTGTATTTTGCATGTGGACACTGCTCTTTTCAGATTGAAACCTTTTTCCTCCACAGTTAGATTTAACATGACCTTTCAGCAAGAGGAAAATTGCATTCTTGTACTTTCCTCCGTCACATCCACTAGGCTAACACTGACAGCTGGGATACAAAGTGGAGAGAATTTAGTCTCTGAAGATATCAGTAATCCTGACATCTGTGAATGCAGCTGATGTTTCCTTACACTGTAGAGGAAAGACTACATACTACAGAAAGATTTTTAGGCCAAAGTGAAACTTTAATACATGGAGCAGCTGCTTCCTTAAGACAGCATCCTCTAACTTGAGGCTGCTGGATAAAATCCACACTGTATTGATTAAGTGGTGGCTTGCACTTACACTTTGCACACAGTGCACCTGTTAATTAAAGGAATATGCTCCGACCATGTTTCCATTTACTGTGGCTGTATAAACAATCGAGCAAAGATGGCAGTTTGTTTTACTTAAAGTGAAGTAATCAAATCAAGGTAATCAAAGCAAACAGTGCATGAAATTAGTTTAACTTTTAAAGCTCCATCATCTTGTGAATTTAGTTACTGTCATTTGATATTTGCTAAAGGGAGATGTCCTTTTTCTTTCTTTATTTTATATAACATTTCTCAAAACAAAGTTACAAAGTGCTTCACGTAGAAAAACACACAAGTTAAAAAAAAATAATGCAAAAATGATACTACATTTTGAGCTTTTCCATTATTTCCTTGTTGAACCATCAACTTATTTTCCAAAAAAAAAAAAAAAAGTTATTAAACTTATAATAATTATTATTATTAAACTACAAAATCAGAACATTTTACTTTGCTCTGGTATAGAAGCAGTTGTAGTAACGTATTTCAGATCAATTCAAGAACACCACCACCAGTGGTTTAATTATGTAGTAAGTGTAAGATGTCGCTCTTCATATAGCGACATTTCTTTTATTTAAAATGAAAAAATGAAAAAAGTTATTACTCTGTAGCCCGCCATAGGTCTGCAAAGTGTCTTTAATCCCATTGTTTTGGTTCTATTACACTTAACGTCTTTGTTTCCTTCTCACACGTCTCATTAGTGTTGCTTCCAGCAGCGACAGGCAGCTGTTTTCATTCAAAGAGCTCTGATTAAATACCCTGTACTTTGCCTGTCCACCACTGAACTGAACATCAAAAAACAAAAAAAACAAAAAAAACCCAGTTACTGGTAAATATAATGGAGCATTTTAGCAGTTGGTTGGGACCTCAACACAGCTAACAGGGAAATCAGTATTGTACTAATGTTCACCAGCTCATAGGAAACATGACTCCAAATGAATGCTGATATTGCTAAGGAGTCTTCTGAATGTCTTAAAAGACAACTGCTTACTAACACATAGTGTTGTTGTGTCTCTATTTCGGTGTGCTTCAACCAAGTCACCATATCATGACATAATGTACAGGAGGTCTGTGGGGCCGCTGGTGCCTAATCCCGGTTTATTTAGGGTGAAAGGCGGGGTACACCCTGGACAGGTTGCCAGTCCATCGCACCCATTTACAGTACATTCAGATGTGAGTGAGTGTGATGTACAATTAACCTCTGCATATTTTTGGACTGTGGGATGAAACCGGATGTAGACTAAAAATGGCTTAAAGACCAAATATCACAAATACTACAAGGAAGTTAGTGATAAATATCTGCCACTCATCTGGCAAGCAATAAGTGGGAGAAGCAGGGAAGGCACTGCACAGGACTAGAGATTAAAGAGAAGGGGGAAATGGGGAGATTTAGGACAATGGGGGACAAATCAAGGGGAAGGAAGTGTAAGTGGTGGAGACAGATTGGTGGGTTGGTAAAAAAAAAAAAAAAAAAAAAGCTGACGCAAACAGGAAAGGTTGGATTAACCACTCATATGTGAAACACAGGTGATTAGAGGTGTGATGAGATCTCCAGACATCAATTCACCTATTAATTTCAATTTAAATGAAGGCTGCTTTGAGTAGATTCAATATCAGTCAAGAGAGATTCTCGTCATGATGGACTAAAATAACCTCACGCCTGCATTCTGCACATATACACCTCTGTCCATGAGTTGAATGTATGCAGGGGACTGCATTAAAAATGTATGCGGTTACAAATCATGAAAGGGAGGCTGCAGCAAGATGGATGATGGGTGTTTTAAAATGAAAGGATCATCTTTGTTGAACTTAGTCAGTTAGGGTTTAATGAACGGAAACACAATTTCCCCATTGTAGCTTCTTAGTAATTAACAATAGATTATCATGGTTGTATATGATAAATCTCATTTGTATGCATGTGCTGATATAACTAAGTGGGGATTGCTAACATTTTGTATCTATAATTGTGCACTTTACAGAAAATAAGACTAGACCATTTCAGTGCAAGCAGTGCAGTTTTTTTTTTTTTATTTTCATCTATTACAATGAACTTGTATCAGGTCCATGAAGTTGTTAACATTTTTGTGCATTTGCCTTGCTGATGCATCACTGTCTGGTCGCAAGCAACCCACTCTGGGATCTGATCTCACTTCCCCACATGAAACCAGATCTCTCGAATTCAATGTGCCCTCTAAGATCTTGGTGAGGATTGGTTGACGCAGCAGTCCATTACTACTTCCAAGCTCGAGATATTCAACCCATTCCCCTCCCTCTGGTGCAAAGAGGAAAACTAGACCCTGACAAGTCCCTGTTCATGTAGTCTGGGGGAATTGAGCAGGCCACCACTGCAGCAAGACAACGTCCAACAATCACTGACCTTAACTTGGAAACTCTTTGGATAAAATGGGAGCCCCAGAGGAGGACACACCACGTCCACCATCAGACATCACAGTGTTTGGAGCCAACTCCACGCTGCATGGCCTCAGCCACATCTTTCTGCCCGGTGGAGTGACTTTTCGACGGTTACTTTGGGCTGTCGCATTCTGCTCCTCCCTTTCCATCTTCCTCCTCCAAGTTGCAGACCGTGTTGTTGAGTATTACAAATACCCCCATGTCACCCTCCTGGACGAAATGGACAGTCCTGTCATGTACTTTCCCGCCATCACCCTCTGCAACTACAATAGTTTTCGAAAGTCACAGATTCGCAGGAACGACATTTTCTGGATGGCTGGGCTCCTGGGTGTGGAGCAGGGTGACTTTGATGACTTCATGGCTGCTTTAGGGCAGCCCACAGACAACAGCAAATTTTTCCCCAGCAAGACCTTCAACATGCTGGAGTTTGTGCAGAGAACTAGTCATAGCATTGAGGAAATGCTGCTTGACTGCAAATACAGAGGCAAGGACTGTGGTCCAGAGAACTTTACCACAGTGAGTACGGCTCCTCCTTTGGTTCTAGCCCTGGGTCGAATCAGTGTAAAGTACATTAAAATTATTATCAGCTGAATCACTGCTCTTTAGTCTAATTATATTATATATGAAAAAACATATTATTTACATATATATACACATACATACAGTATATATACAGTATGTGTATATATATATATAAGAAAAAAAATTTAATATTTAAACCACATAATATCAAAATCCAAAAAGTATTGAATCAAATTCCATTTTCAACATATCAGATGGATAGATAAGACATAACAGCCTTTCAAATGTTATTATGCTGAATTCTAAATGATGCGTCATTCTGTCTGCGATGAAATTAATTGGTTTGTGTTTATTAAATGAATGACATGACAGCAGAAAACAACTGTAAGAAGAAGGGCTTTTTTTATATAAACTGAGCATCATGGTGAGATTAGCACATCCACAACAGTTAGCATTAGGGAAAAGACATCACAGTTTTGTTGTCATTGCTTAATGGTTTCTTTAGTAATGGTCTTGTAATCCTACATTTTTTAAATATTTAATGCCATGTTTGTAGTAAGATTAAGCAGCTGGAGACACACACACACAACAGGTACGGAGTTTGTGACAAGAAAAGGTTTCCAAGGAATACTAATACAGCCATGCTTTATTTTATTTGTTTACAAGAGCTGGTGCTAAAAGTAGCAGTGTACAATATTTTCTTTCATTGTGTTGTCACTACTTACACTGTGCCCAATTATTTATTTTGTAACAACTTTTCATTTTTTTCTCGCGGGAGAAATGAGAGTTTATCTTTGTAAAAATGAAATGTGGAAGCTACTGAGGTGGCATAAGGTTCAGCAAATCTTTCTTGAAGCAGACATATGCCTTAAGATCACTCACTCACTCATCTTCCACCGCTTTATCCTCCACATGAGGATCGCGGGAGGCGCTGGTGCCTAATCCCAGATATAGGATGAAAGACAGGGTGCACCCTGGACAGGTCGCCAGTCCATCACAGGGCCACATAGAGACAAACAACCATCCACTCTCACATTCACACCCACGGGCAATTTAGTGTCCATTTGGCCTAATCCCCAAGTCTGCCCAAATCTTGGACTGTGGGAGGAACCTGGAGGAAACATCATCATCTCAAGAGGCAACAAATACCTGTACTAAGAAAAAAAAAGTACTGTCATATTTATGGTGGAAGTTTCAAATTTGTTAACTCTTTACATTCATTTTTGTTAAACCCACATTGTTTCCCCCTCAATCTTTCAGGCCTTAACAAAGGAGATAAAATTATGTCAGCAGAATTTGAATGGAACTTAATCGTCTTGCTGCAGAGACAGGGGAAAGATTGTATTTCGATGAAATGGGCCATTGATTTGAATGATGAAAGCGCAGCACCAGAATGAGGTTGTCATGCTGCACAATTTCTTTGAAAAACTGGCAGCAGTGAAACTGAGGCAAATGATTTATATTAATTACTTGGCACTGCCATATTGGCAAAACTATTATTTGGTATGAGACAATGGTTAAAAATTGATAGATGATGTTTGGCTTTTAAGATTACCTTAAACCTGACATTTGCTATAAGACAAAAAAAATAATAATAATAATAAAAAAAAAGAAAGCCTTTAACATGACAGTGGTGCACTGGCTTTAACTCTCATTTATCTCAAAATAAAGTGTTAATAAAACAAGGCAGATTTTGTTATCAGCGTGGTCAGTCAGATGACCTTGGCTCATTCACATACCCACGCCCAAAGGGCAAATTTCAGCTAAATGTCAGAAACTGGAGATGCTCTGGGGCCCCAAGTATAGAGGGGACTAATTAAAGATTCATGGAGCTGCCTGAATTCCCTCATCTCGGCCTGCTGATCTTACTGTGGGAGGCTCAGAGGCACGTCCTCTCACAGGAGTTGAGATGTGATGGATTTGAGATTACGCACTATATACCTCAGCAATATCGCTGCATGATGACTCACACACAGCCCTTACACCAATTAGTCGACTGAATTTGTATAAAAGGAGAGGGAGTATATGTTTATAAAACCATTAAAATGATAAAATGAACTTTTACGCATTTTGATATCACATTAGCTACACATTTTATTCTGTCCTCTTTGTGTATTTGTGCATATGTCACACACAATGTGCATTTCTGTCTCAAAGTCAAAGGACCCATGGCAAGAGATTCTCAGCATGCCTACAGTGGCAGGAAAATCCAGATGTTTTTAACTAATGAGCTGGGTGTTGGTGCCATGGTTCTGAGAGAGAAGAGAGGAAATATCAAAGCCCTGAAGTACAATTTCCCCCCACATACTGTAAATGATTGAAACGTTTTTCGGTGAGAGGACACTTTATTCCACCGGAGGAGAACAATTCAGATATTAAAAGGCTGGCAGATGGTATACGCTGGACATTTTTTACCCTGTGCTATAACTACACACAGAAGCATAGACTTGAATGTCCATATATCAATCTGTGAGTGAACTGTGGTAATGTGGTTTCCTCCCCTTGTCTTTCTGCATGACTCTGTTCTACTAAAAATGTATCAGACAGTGACTATGACTCTAGGAAACTAGGAAAACTTTGCAGATTTCAACAGAACTGATTAGTCAAATAACTATCGTAGTGAAGGCTTTATTTATTCAATAACAAAATAAAACCTCCATCCTGTTGCCATACACACCGTCTGTGAACTGGTGGTGTGTGTGATTGATTGTCTCATTAATACTCGGAGCGTAAACACCCCTCACACAGCCCAACTCACTGCTGTGGATTAAACCCGCAGGACGGGCTTCGACCACATAAATCATTTGTCAGTGTGTGTGTGTGTATATGCAGGACACATGCAGAAGTTAGTGTAATACCATTTCAATCGATCCCCAGCTCAGTGCTTTACTGAGTCAGTGCCAGTGAGTGGTCTTGATCCAAACATGTTTATCCATTTACTGTTGATGTCATGTGTTGCGATTGAACTTCCTGTTAAAGTATCAGCCTCTGTTGAAACCAAAGCTGGGATCCTTGTTAAATGAGATTATGGTCCGTCTGTGGTGTTGGGAAATTCCAGAACCAGAACCAGGATGTGGTGATACACAATCATCCGTTGCAGTATGTTCTGGAGGCTGAGGTTGACTTTGGAGAGAAAAGAGAAGGGGAAAGATGAGCAAAGAAGGCACAAGTCAGGGCTGGGTGTCAGACCTGCACAGTAACAAGGAGTCAGAGGCAGTGGGGCTAGATGAGGGAGGGAAAAAAAGCAGGGAGGTAGTTTTTACAAAAAAAGATGGATAGCAAGTGATAAGCAAGAGAGAGAGTTGAAGTAGTGAGCTAAGAGTATGTGGAAATCAAAGAGGAAGGAGGAGACAGAGCATAAGGAGGCTGTGCTGTGTTTAGATTGAGGTGGGACTGGGACTCAGCTGAGGACTGACACTATCATTGTGATTAAGCCTGCTTTGGAGCCGAGCCAGTGCGGTGATGCACAACTGGAAGCTTTAGGATAGATGAAGGGAAGGTGTGTGAAGGAGCACAGAATTATAGTGCTGCCAAGAGCATGAAGTGGGAAGGGTGAAATGAAATAAAGCTGCACCGTGCAAACAATGAAATAAACAAATCTTAGGCAGTAAGCGTAGATGACAGACCGAATGGCAAATACCTAATATGTTTGCTTCATTCCTCAGTGTCACTAAAGGCCAGTGTGAGAGCCAGTGTTTCTGTAAGTGCAGTATTGGCAGTTCGATCAATGATGCTGAAGAGAGGTTGGAAAGGAATTCATAAGAGGAATGCTGCACGGGGAAGCTTTTTGCTGACTGGCACATGTGGGAGCAGACACTGCCAACGGCCGACATTGGAGGTACTGGTTGACAGAAGCTCTTAAGTTAATTAGCTTGTTAGGTGTGACACCAAACACAAGCGTGGCTTTGTCCAAAACCAATACTGCTGTTATGTTACGTTTTAGATTAGCAGTTTTCTGACATGTTTGCGATACAGAAGCATGCCTTCTCCCTGTTTAATGTCCAGATTATAATACTTTACTTGGTAATGATGGGACAAAATTACAAAATATGATTTTTTTTTACCACCACCTTTGGAGCTTGGCTTGTCTGTCAAGCATATTTTTAGCTTTTCTTTCTACTAATGGTCCGTGGGATCTATATTCAGCTCTCATAGCCAATAAAAGCAATGCAGCGCTTCTTCCAAAGTATTGTATCGCTCTCTGCTTTCATGTAAGCTGAGATTTCCTTCCACATTACGTGTCACTGGACAGGGGGGAAACAAAACTTGACACTTGATTGTTTGAAAGTTTTTCTACTTTTACAGGTAGAAAATCCTTCATATGCTGGGAAGAGATGGCATTTGCAGCCTTGGATGTTTAAGGAGATGATTTGAATTCTTAAAATGTTGATGGTTGAAAAACTGTTTTTAAAGCAGTTGATACATTGCACTTTTGGGCCTCTGGCAAGTGCTAACTTGGCTTAATTTCTGAGCAAGCATGCAAAATAGATTCAAAAGCCTGTAGCTGAGGACATGCTGGGAAAAAAAAGAAAAAGATTATCCTTTGCAAATGAAAGTGCCGGTGAGGAAATTTTAGTAGTGACTTTAGGCTGCAGGCTGCAGACTGAAAGCTTGAGTGACAGCAGGCCTATGTTTTTTTTTTGTTTTTTTTTTTTAGTTGGATTCTGTCTGGATGGAACAGGGAAGAAAGATTCAGGTGTAGCCGAAGGCGTCTGTTTTTTTTTTACATTTTTTTTTATTGATTCAGGCTGCATCTGGTCTCCAGCCGCTCTGCCGAGGGGAGGCGGGGGGGGGGATATACAGTACATGCTGTGTCAGAGATGTTAACAACTGTGGATTTCAAAAAGGTAACACTCCCTCCTGTTCTGTTTTTTTCCATTACTAAACCTGGAGAACAATATTCTGCAGAAACTTAAAAATATACTTTTTGAAAAGTGAAAAGATGAGAAACTTTAGGGAGAGTTAAAAAAAGAAACCTTGGGGTTGTATTTTTATATCTTACCAAGTACACGTCAATATTTCTCCCTTTTTGATTATTTTATATGGTATATTTCACAGTATATGCCTCTTGTAGCAAGAAATCCATTCTTGCTTCCCATGCATTACTCAAACAGCATACTGAGTGGCTGTGCTACTTTCCATGGAGGAGGTAGGGTTTCATTTAGAGGCAGGCCACAAGATGTCTCCCTCTGCTTAAGAAGCTGCCTGTCCACTGGAGTGACAGACCTGATTGCAAATGATTTCTTTGGTCTTAAATCTCAGTGTAAAGGTGCTGCAGCTTGTTTTCCAGCCTTGACTTCAGCTCTGCAGATTCTTGTCAGGTTTTCATGTGAATCCAAGTGAGTGCTGCATTTTAAATGAGCACACGAAGCATCCAGAACTGACAGCTGAGAATTTTTGATGTAATTTACATGTATGTGGAATGTTAGTTTAAAATGTATCAATTCAGTTGTGTTTATTGAAGCTTTAAATATTAAAGGCTGTCACATATTCATGTGTGGAAAAGTCTAAGGCTAAAACAAGGATGTGTTTGTAAGTCCATATTTGACAGCAGTTTAATTGGTCTGCCAAAATAATGCATTTCATTAATTACACTCGCAGGATTAAATGATTAATCAATCAATCAGCAGTTATTTTCTGTTAATGCAAATTACTCTGACTCTTTTCAGCTCAGATGTGTGCATTTACAGTTTTTCTTTGTCCACATCCACATGTTTGGTCCAGTAACTGGCCATTCTTTTCTCCTTCCCCTCTTTGTCTCATCCCAGTCTGTGCTGAGTGTGTTTCTGATGCGAGACTAATTGGTGCCAGGGTTTCATTTTGTGCGGAGCATTCTCACTGGGCCTTGAAGGAGCTCTTTCCCTTTCTTGGTTCAAACTTCTCCTCTAATGAGACCTATGGGGCTCAACTTGGCTTTGATATGAAAGAAAATGGCCAGTGTCATTCCCTGACAGCCTCAGGGTTTAACATAAAAAAAAGAAAGAAAATGTATTCATTCTTTTTCAACATTTATTTCCCATCATACTGCAATCAGTTGCTCATTTTAATTTGATAAGTTTTATTATACCGTTTTTCTAATTACATGCTTGAAATACTGAGGCAGAGATGAAAAGTCTTTCTCAGGAAGAGAGTAATAAAATGTGTGAGCTGCAGTGTCTTTTCAATAAGGAGGCTACAATATAGAAGAAAAATCATTAACTTTTGCTCCCAGCACTTTATTTTCACAACTGATTGCAGCCTTGATATTAGTATTTTGATTAGATTATTTATTGATTTTGTGGAAATGATTTCAACAATAACAGTTTCAAAAAGTTATTCAGACTTGACTGCAGTCCATATGATCAAACGTTCTCAAACATTGTTGTGTCATGCAGTTACACTATTACACCAGATTAGAAAACCTATTTCCTCAATTTCAGAGTGGATTGGAAATACTCAGGCCTCCATATAGACTTATATTGTCTTTCTAATAACAAAAGTGCAGGGGAAATATACAGACTTCATGGTCGCACAAAAGTTGGTAGTTCACTGACTTTACTTTTCTGTACTCCAGCACAGCATTGTGAGGATGGGGAAACAAAAACATGCAACAAATATTGTAATTAAAGCTGTGGTAATCAATATTTAAGTTTAGTAAAGGGAAATGTGGCTGTGTGTTGTGTAAAAACAGTTGTAAATAAGTGTCACTCAGGTCTATTGTTACATTTCATCTGGTTAAATTATTTTACAGCAAAAACAGAAATAGAGAAAGTGAACCCCATTCAAAAACCACAGACCTCTTGCAAGGTTGCTCCATTTCCCACAGTATCAATAATGTCCCCTTTTTCTTTTTAATCTGAATCAAAAATCTCATATTTTCAACTGGACATAACCTTCATCTCCAGAAAATGTATTCTAAATCCACCCTTTACTTTTGCAGTTTTGCTGCTTACAGACAAAGATGACCAAGATAAAGATGAAAAAGAGTGTTTTTTTCCCTCAAGTTGCCAAAAATATGCCTCCATATTATTCTGATGTTGTTCTGTGCAAACACGAAACATAACATGCTATATCAACCCTTTTAAGTTGATGACATGAGCCCTGGTTTATCACACTGTTGCAGCTACATTCCGTGCCCCCAAGTGGCCAAAAATATATAATGCAAGGCGTCAATAATAAAAATAAATTAATTACTTTAAATCAGCATCACAACACTTTGACATAATATGAGATATATAAATATTATTTCACTGTCAGCAATAACATTTCAAGTCGTGTTAATTAAATTGATTAAAGGGAATTTTCAGTGAAATAAATGACGTACATTAACGTACTTGAGCCTGCATGCATCACACAGTGAAAGCTGAACAGGAGAGCAGCTACCAAAGACTGAAAACACATGTTAAAAAGACTAATGGTGACTCACATGTTCTGCTAGTGCGTAACCCTTGGAGCCGGGTGTAATGAAATTGCATTTCAGCAAACTGCTGACGTTGGGTAATTCAGACTAAGAAATGAGCTCAAGCAATTAACTCACTAGTTAAATGTGCCTCATATTTATTGACATAAGAAATGGAGAATAAAGGAAATCAATGCAGCTGATCAATAAGTGAAGAAACCAGTTGGCCAGCTGTAATACGGTGGTATTTTTGAAGATACTTACTTGACTGCCACTCCTGCAGCTTTTCAATTTCCCCTTTTATGCATGCATTTTAAATTTCCATTGTTTTTTAATGTGCTGTAGAAATACTGTAGAAACAATACTTTCTGGTTAAGAAACAAAAGAGGTAAGATAAATAAAGCCAGGAGGAAATATACATGATGCAAAGATACAGCACATGCAGTAGCTGTCAATGGGCTTATATTCAGACCATTAATATAGTTGTTTTGCTGCTGCAAAGCCCTTGAAGTTGCACACAGAGAACATAACAATTACCATAGTAATGAAGTAGTTTCTTTGGCTTTTCTTTATTTTTCAGCCCCTAGAAATGCATTAATGTTATCAGACTGTTAACCTTTGAACACAAAGTACACTGCTCTGCTTAGTGTGGCTCTCTGTCTTTATTAGGTATGAATATCTTTTTGAGCTATAAATAAATGGACTGAAAATGAATTTTAATGTGTCGAAATAATCCTTAGTCAAATAACAAACGTGCTGGAAATAGAAGGCTCCCTGGGTTTAATCATCCTACTCTGACCTTTTGATGGTCAATGCAAGGAGTGTCTGTCTGTCTGACTTTTATGTAACTGTCCAAAGGTTTGTGTCCAAAGGTTTGACACGCTTCAAACTTGTCAGGTGACTTGGTGACACCAATGTGCACAACGCTGACTTTGGCGGTGTTTGAATAAGAAATGCAAGAGATATTGATCGAAATAGCACCAACATCGAACATCTTTTTCTAGTTAGGTGTTCAGTGTAAAACTAAATAAATAAATAAACTGAACTCTTGTGTAAAAGTAAGTGACTACTCATCACAGACGCACAAAAAAGGCACACATTGAACAGGTACTGCACGAGTTCAACTGAATGCGAAAAAAGGAACTGTTATCTTTTTATGGTATATGTTCACTGATAATGAGTGATGGTGCGAACATAGTTCATGTGTGATTGTTACAGCTGAATCTGATGACATTTAGTTATAATTCTTAGTGTAATCAGAAGCCTCCTTTCTTCTCTGCACACTTGGGTTCACTTAGCGAATTGCTTGTATCTGGTTTTAATTGAAGGAAGGAAGTAATATAATGCCACTGTGATGAAAACCTTGTGTTAAAACCACAGCACACACATTTAAACAGACAGTATATTCCAATGCGAAAGGCACCCTGAATAAATCTGTGGTTATTTTTGACATTTTAAAGCAGACCATAGAAGCCTGTGGTGGGAAAGATTAAAAAGCTTTTTATCTCTTATGACAAAAGAGCAAAAATAATTGCAGCCAAATAAAAGGGACATGATGGCTCAAGGAATGTTTGAATGTATTACTTGCAAATATTTACCATTGGTGTATTTACAAAATATTTTAAGACATAAATTAAAAGCCCATAAAATATAGAAACAATGAAACGGCTGACATGAATATCCCATAGTTCCAGTACTCCCTTTATTTTACCACTAGACTAATTAAAATATTGTGGCTTGATTATTCCATCCTTCACAAAATTAGGTTATACTGATAATTATTCTGGAAATATTTGGCTGGTACAATGCAAAGCCATGTTCACTATGTTTCCTTTTGCTCTCTGTCTGTGCTAAGTTTCAGATTTTAGATAATTTTGGATACTGTAACATCAGCTGTGGCAACGCTGGCAACAAATAAGACTCCCTGATGCCCGTTAGTCATTACAACCATTTTCAGTTATATTTAAACCGCATCAAATCCTGTCATTTGTGGTCCAATTAATGCTCTTTCACCCCACACATGATAGCCAACTGTGTCCTCTTTAGCATAAGTTTTGAGAACCACATATCATGGCAGCCATAATCTGGTTATTCAGCAACATTCTCATAGACTCCAGCTAACAAAATAAAACGAAATAGTTTGAGTAGGAAGCTATAAGCTGAATCTTCTGATAGCCTCACATAATTAGAGCAAAATGTCAGCTTTAATTACATCATATTTCTGAAACTATATTTTAATCTGGCAGAGTGGCAAACAAAAAAACATTTTTTTCATCATGTTTTTAAAGCAGTTTTGATGTTTTCCCCTCAACTAGCTGTCTCCTTTTAGTTTTCATTCTCTAACTTCATCCTCCATCCTTTTTTCTTTTCTTTGCGCGATCTTTATTACAATTATTTCTACTTTGATATATACCTTCCCCCGCCTCTTTTATACCACTGGAGGTCTATTTCATCAACGGAGGAAAACAATTTTATTCACTGGCTCCACCTCATTCTCCATTCGGCTGTAGAGAGAGTGTGAGGGGGGGGCTGCAAGCTTTATATTCGTTTCTGCAGGCTGCAAGTCAACAGACTAAAAAGCATCTCCTCAATCTGTGTATAAAGGGAGGAGTTGGATTCTGGGCAGCTACAGCACAAAGAGAGGGAAACCAGTGAAAACTGCAAGTATTGTCTGGCACTGGAGAGGGAGATGGAGGAGTAAAAAGATCTGAGCAACAGGGGTAAGCCTCACCGGATTTTCAAAGTGAATGCCTCTGCGAGTGAAGCCATCGCTTACATCTGCAATTTTCACGTCCATTTATCAATTCATGAAGGACTGGTAATGGTTACGCATGATGGTTTTTGTTAATGGCGTGTTTCAGCTGTTTTTCTCATAAAGGAGTCATTAAGTAAATCAATTTTACATCCCTAAGGATCTCACTTCGTTTGTTTATATCTTTTTAAGCCTGAACAGTGGGACAGCTGTGTATTAGGACTTCGCCGCTACCTGGAATTTCTGCCTGGAGATGGCTGTGGAAAAAAAGCTACTGTGTGTAAATTAGGGAAATACAGGGTGGGCTACTAAAAGACTGCATCTACTAAGGAAGCACCTGCCCTGACACAAGCAATTATGGTCAAAGCATCCACATCTGAATCAGTGGCTGTGGGGGCACACAAACAACATGAAGCCCAGAAAACCAATCTCCAAACCAATAATTGCAGCTCAGTGAAATCAACATGGAAAGAGATCACCGTGGCTTTCATAATGAAGACCAAGATCCATGGTTTGAAGTTCGTCTTCTCTACAGACAAGTCAAAACCACAGCGCGTCATCTGGATCATGGCCTTCTTTGTTTGTGTGGGTCTTCTTGCCACCTGGTCCTGGAACCGAATCCTCTACCTGATGTCCTACCCTGCTGTCACAAAGATCTACATGGTTTGGGCTCACAACATGTCCTTCCCAGCGGTCACTTTCTGCAACAAGAATGTTTTCCGTGTGTCCACCGTGACCAAGGATGACCTTTATCACAGCGGCTACTGGATGGACCTCATGTATCCTAATCACACCCTGATGGAGAGGAGCCTATCAATTCTCAGGGACAGTCACAAACAGGGTCTCCTGAACCTGCTGGACTTCCGCAACTACACCCCGCCCCCCGATTACCGCATCAACACCACGGAAATGATGGGACGCCTTGGGCACCAGCTGGAAGACATGCTGCTGGAATGCAGGTTTCGCGGCGAAACATGCACCCACAAAAACTTCAGCACTGTATGTACAGAAAGAAACACGGTGTTTGTCAGCTGTAAATACGGATGTTGTTCTAAAAGGTGTATTAATAATTCATTCAAGCATTTGTCGCAGCTCCCTCCAGCAGGCTGTGTGTAAGGATGTTTTGAGGTGTTGATGTCTCAAAGCAACAAACAAGCCTGTCCTATTTTTGTCCCTCAAACGTGACAGCTTTTGAATTATTAAACTTGTGTCTTCAGAGAGTCACACCAGGAAATAAACGCAGACCACAAGCTGTGGTGTGATGATAAATGTCTTCATCAGTCACTTCACTCTGAACAGGTTTTTGAATTTCTTATTCAGCTATGTTGAATTTTTTTTAGTTGCTAGGTTTTAAAAACATTGCCATAAATATTAAAGGGGGGGGGGGTGATTAAAAATTTAAATGCCATAAATCTGTCCAAATTAAAATTTTAGTTACTCTAATGAAGCATCTGGAGGGCATGTAGATTTGAACTACAGCTGAGCTTCTAATTTAAAAGACTAGATGGAAGTCTATTGCACCCTTTGAGTTACTGCTGAATGCTGCACAAAGTGGGTGACATTTCCCGACCTTAGTGTTAATTAATTCAGACTGGAAAATTTCCCAATAAATACTTTCAATACAAACTTGCAACTTTTATTGCCATCAGAAAATATTCACAAGGCCAAATGTCTGTGGTGAGAGGTAAACATGCGTTCGCAGA
Organism: Brachirus orientalis; assembly: GCA_016785285.1. Classification (NCBI taxonomy): domain Eukaryota; kingdom Metazoa; phylum Chordata; class Actinopteri; order Pleuronectiformes; family Soleidae; genus Brachirus; species Brachirus orientalis. The sequence goes on along the minus strand of JAFBJR010000504.1, from coordinate 2,281,136 downwards.
GGGAAATTTATTTCTGCAGCACTGAAAATTGTTCTGTGACCACACAGCACAAGCGCATGTTGACATTCATTCATATAACTATGGTGATGCAAAACTATGTATCCAGTCCAGATTGATCTAAATTCAAGTTGCAAAGTCCAACTGTGACGGCTTTAACTGTACTGAGACTCGTGTGGAAACTAAAAATCAGTTACCACAGCCATCTTGGGGTCATCACCGAGATTTACATTTGCTGTGTTGTATTCTTCAGCAACACATGGTATAGTTGTGCCGTATCTTATTTTATTATCTTACCATAAATGTAAAAATTCAATAGTTAGATGCTTTCTACTCTTATTTTGCACCCCAGCTGGAGCAAAGAAGCAAAGCTCAGTTATCTGTCTGTGCTACATGTCTGAGTCTGGATATGGAACACTGACTTTGATCTCCGGAGACTGCGGGTGGAGTGTTAGTCATCTGGCCTCTTACCACAGTAGTATTTCAGATTTGGCTTGGGTTTGCTCTGATATTTACCTGAATGCCAAATGCATTTATCACAGGTAAAATGCAATGGAGGAGTGACTCAATTTTACAGCAAAGAGTGTGAATATTCAAGGATTTCCTTTGTCATTCATTGGTAGTGTTGGGTGGGGTGTCATTTTATTTTAGTCTAAAGCTGTAGAAAGTATGGCAAAATTGTCTTTTTCACTAGGGCTGAATAATTTTATCGAAATCACAATATGGTCTACTGCAATTGTCAAATCGCAGGAGGCGGCACATTTAAAGACCTATGCGGAGTGTGGAAAACATCCTCGTTTCTCACAGATCAATACAAATTTCACACAGTAATCATTTTAAATATGTTATTCAAACAAAAATTTGAATAATTATGTAAAAATTACCATTCCTGATGTTGCGAATCATATTGCATTTAAGTCAAAATAACCACAATATTTATTCAAAAACCATTTATTCGTTCAGTCCTACTATTAACCTTTTTTTTTATTTTAAATTGGAATTTGTAATTTTAAAAGAACATATATACCTAATACTAAAATCTATTTAAAAGTGAATAACCAATGCACACTTAAATAATTTTAATTAGCTTTATTCATTATGGAACAGTGAAAGTTTTGTCTTAATCTACGATGAAGGATGAGCTCAGTTCAAAATGTCACGTCTAATCATGACAGACATCTGTTTGTTTTCCTGTATGGACGATCATTTCCCAATCACAGCGAATGAAATGTCAGTCTGGTAACTGAGTGTCAGAGTAAAAGCTGAATATAAATCAAGACAGCTGGGTTCATTACATCAGAGAGACATTTGATGTGAGCAAACCCACCACAGTGACGGCACATCAGTTAAGTTCCACTGAGCTTTGCTCTGCACAGATTTGGTCTCCAACGATGTTTTTAAGTCCAGACACACAAAGCTATTTTACGAATCCAATTTAACTCCAACCACAAGTTTGTCTGCTTTAATGATGGCAAATAGTACATTTTAAATTACTTAAGGGAAATGTGCAGGGAAACTGGATACATTTTGATAGTTGCTGCCACTGCTAAGTAGCTCTCATTAATTCCTCAAATCAGAGTCAGGTGTCTGTGAAGAGGTAGCAGAGGCTTCTCAGGTAATCACAAAAGCTCTGCAATGATTGCCTGTCTTACATAATTATAGGCTGTCATGTGACACATGCTGTGTTGCCAATGAAATACCCTGTAAATGTTTTTTTTTTTTTTAATGTTTTTTAAAATGTTTTTTTTTTTCTTTTTTTTTTTTTGCCAATGAAATACCCTGTAAATGTTTTTTTTTTTTTAATGTTTTTTAAAATGTTTTTTTTTTCTTTTTTTTTTTTTCATTCATGCTCCATTTTTTCCCTAATATCACTTCCCCTGTTCTTCACAGATTTACACACGCTATGGAAAATGCTACACTTTCAACTCTGGATTAGATGGCAACCCTTTGTTGACAACACTGAAAGGTGGCACAGGGAATGGCTTGGAGATCATGCTGGATATTCAGCAGGATGAATACCTCCCTGTTTGGGGAGAGACAGGTCAGTGTATCTCTATCCACCATTCTGACATTTACAGTAACATTTGTCTTGTCATCTGAGCAGGTAGATGTGTCACTTTAATTTAAAAACCTAAGAACTCTGCCAACCAGTTAACCAATAATATATGGTTTCTTCTCTCTTCTCTCACACTGAAGTGGAACTTTGAACATCTAGCTATAAAATGTCATCATGTAAACATTTTTTGTGTAAGTTCGTTTTATGAATTTTTGCAGATAATTTCTTTTTTTTTTCTGTTTTTTTTTAACAAGAAAGGATGTTTGCACAAGGGAGAATGACCTTTTTTTTGCAGGGATTTCTCGGACAGCAGCATTAACAAGAATGGGAGAGATGTGAGGCCACCATGACTTAAATCATTGACATGTGCTCCCTAAGTACAAGTGAATGTTTGCTGCAAATTTGAAGCAAGTCCCTCATGGTGTTCTTGAGATATTGTGTTCAGGACAATAGGCTAGAATAGGACCTGAAAACACAATGGTTCCATGCATCCACAGCTGTCACTAGTGTGGAGGCAGAACAAAACCCCTAGATTTCTCAGGTCTCATCATTCACTGCTGCAAAATCTTTGAATTATTCTGCCCCACATAGACATGACTTACAACTAAGTTTAAAGACATGTTATCTAGATATTTACAGGACCGGCATATTTTTCATTTCCATGGTAAAACACTTCTGTATCATATATTCAAAAGCAGACTAGTAATAAATCCTTTGATGAATGTAAAAATGTTGTTGTGCCACACACATTTATGATCTCCTGGCATGTTTTGAAAAAAATGTATCCATATGCAACTCAGCATCACTGCCAGTGGGAAGAATAAAGAGCCACAGAGCGGGTTTCTGTAGCCGTCCACACCTTTGTTCCATTTTTCTGGCGTGCTGTATCCACAGATGAGACCTCCTACGAAGCAGGCATCAAGGTTCAGATCCACAGCCAGAATGAGCCGCCCTTCATTGACCAGCTGGGATTTGGTGTGGCCCCTGGTTTTCAAACTTTTGTGTCATGTCAGCAGCAACTGGTACCTAATGTTCAGCCTCCTCCCGTGCAACCCCTCGCCTTTTTTGCTCCGCTTCATTATGTGTCTGTCCTCAAACCTTCTCTGGCTAATGCCCATTACACCTGTGTGACAGAGCATGGGGCAAAATCTGCTCTGTGATTAATCTTGTGTGGCAAATGTGCAGTTAAAGTGTTAAATAAATAAACAATGAATCTCGGTGCAATACATTAAAGAGATGAATTACAGCAAGCCAAGGTTCATTGATAGACCAGGGCCAAGCCATACTGCCCTGATCCATGCCAAATCAACAACAGCAGGAAAATATCTCACAGAGTATTTGTTTTATTTTCCATACTGAGCCTTTATTGCTTTCAGTCAGTGAGGAGAGAATATATAGCATTCTGATTACAGCTAATTGATTGCTTTGAAAACGTTCAATGATAAGGCAGAGAGAAAAGCTAGGAGGAATCAAGGATTTCACACAGGCATGGTCAGCAGGCATAAATGATCAAAACATTAACTATGATAAATATGACATCAATCTAATTAAAAGTTTTTGAAATGAGAATTAACCGTTAATCAAAATTAACACCCTTAAAAATGCATTTAAACATGAGGGATTTTCTCAGCAACATTAGTCATAATATGAGCTATTAGCTGCCACTTTCAGTCAGTTTCAACGCTTTACTATAAATTAAGAGGATCCGGCCTTAATGTGCCTGCTTCATCTGTTGTCATATTAGTTTATTTTACATATTCACTAAACATTAATCTAAGTATCCATAGATTAAGATAACCCACAGCAATGCAATTTAGAAAACATTTTATTGTTTTTATTGCACACTATCACTGATAGCAGAAAGGGCCCATGGCAGATTCGTTGACAGGAAAAAAATTGCTCTCAGTCCTTGACAGTCCCCTGAAACCAGTGAAGGATGACAAGTAATAACTATAGTTGAGCCTGAATTGATCAGGACGCCTGAGTGAAAGACCTTAATACTGATCTCACATGGATTTCCTATCCAAATGTAATGGAACTGTGGAGCAGTTACGTGACATTGCCACAACAACATTTAAACTGTCGCTTTTGCCTACACTAGAGTACCATACCAGCCAAACCACACTCTTTGATTTCTAAAAGCAAGCATTGTCAGATCAGGAATATTTTCACAGTCTTAACAGCAAAACCCTCATTGTAAGTCAAGCAGCTGTGCCACAAAGGATTGTAGGTTTTTGCAATGATTACGTCTGAGATCAAGTGTATTTTTGTGCTCTAGGCTTATTAAAATTTACGCCACACATCCATTGCCTGTGAATTAAGCAAAGGATTCTCCAACAGTAAACCAAATTCATTACTTTAAGAATTAATCGAGCCTACTTTAAGATGATTTTGCTTCTAAAGTTAATGGTCTTGGTCAGTTCCTGAGCATGAGATAAAGGATCAAATAAAATCGTCACCCCTCTTTTAGCAGACTAACATGGGATGATTGAGGCAGAGTTTTGGGTCTCTTAAAACAGACACTTGGACACCACAAATGTGACAAATTTCATATTTTTTTTTAAAGATATGATTTATACAGTATGTGTCTCTCTCTTTTGCTTTTTTGTCTTTCTCTCTCTGCACTTGCTGCAAATGCTCCAAGTATCATTTCCTGATGTTTCCTCCAGGAAGCAGAAGTGCATGCTTTGTCATTAATAATCATGACACAAGTTCCCATCCCAGTGTCAGCCACAAGACATGTTTACGACCTAGAAGATGTGCTAAATGAATTTGGCTGCCATTAAAGTCTGGCCAGCAGTGATTTCAGTCAGTCTCCAATGGTTCCATAGTTCTCTATGTTATACTGTAACAGACAGAGGTATGAAGCTATTTTTAAAAACTTCTTAAAATGAATTAGCTTTTAAATATGAGGCTGTAACTTGTCAGTCAAGATGGATGTGAAGACTATGCCATCACTTTTGCACTACTATTATGTAAAGGAGCTTTACAGGAGGAAAGAAGTGCAAAGACACTGCAGAGTTTTCACATGAGAGTGGCCGTTGTCACTGTCTTGTTGCTGTGCTGACAACAGGTCGTCTGACTGTGCAGAGACGTGGACCACTTTCTCTCCCTTACCTTACTGTTGCACCTCTCATATTTTATTTTTGATAATTATGTGGGCTGTATTCCCTCACCCCCTCGCCCTAGATGAGACGTCCTATGAGGCCGGCATAAAGGTACAGCTTCACACTCAGTCAGAGCCTCCTTTCCCTCATCAGCTGGGCTTCGGGGTCGCCCCCGGCTTCCAAACGTTCGTTTCCACACAAGAGCAGAGGGTAGCGTATAACTGTCTGAGCTTGTTGCATGTCAAAGATAAATAAACAAACAAACTTAATTTAAAAAAAAAAACAAAAACAAAAAAAGTTATGCATTAGAGCTACACCCCCATCATCAGGTTCCATACTTTTCTTTTGCTGGCATCCCTTTCCCAGCTCCAGTCTGTGTGGCTGAGGCTACAACATCTGCAGTCTATCCTTGTCGTCATCGTCTTCTCTGTTTTAATATTTGTCTATATAGAGCAGCCACTGTGTTCCATTTCAGCTTTAAGCCTTTCATCCGAGTCTGTGTCATCATGGGAGCTTTTGCTTGGCTTTGCTCTTTTACTGTCATGCATTGTTCTCTTCATATTTTATTTGTATGTGTTAATGGGTCAATCCACTAGACTTGCCCCTTAATGTTATTTGGAGGGACCAGCAAATGTGATTTATCATAGATTTTAATTTTTAATACCCATGAGGACTCTGGCGTCAGTTTGAGATCCAGCATTTATTGCACTATTGTTTTATCTCCAGTGTTACTCAAGTTATGAGAGTTCTAGACTAGAACTGGAGTTCAATAAAGGCTTAATCAGATTTGCTCATTTAAATTCACCTCCTCAGTGAATTATTGACTAAATGACATTACTTTTTCAAGAGTTAGCCAGGTGGGAGCTGGTGAAAATGATTGGGAATTACAGTCAACCCTCCCGTGACAAAAACAGTGTAATTTTCTTATGAGAAAAAGTCTTTAGCATTGATTGTAGGCAAGCTCCAACTACAAATAATGCTATTTACAACTGAAAGTCTTTTATTTGGCTATATATCACCAAGTTCAATTTACAAGGGAAAAAAATGTTATGTTAAATAGAGCTCGGAACATATTGCAAAGATGAGCACTGTGGGTTTAATATTTAATGTGGACCAAAACCTTAAGATTCATTAAAATAGTGCTCATTAGAAGGTTCAATTAAAATTCCCCAAGTTACTCGTAAAGGTAGTGACCTACTCTTCACCTCATTAATAGCTTTTCCTCCAATGAGACGACAGACCATGTACACACTGCATTTGCAATCCATTTTAAAAGAGACTGTAGACGCACACCATTATTTTCAATTGTTAATAAAACCACCATCATTAACTTAATTAATCAGGAACTTCTGCTCAATAAATGTTTATTTTTTGTGCAATGTCTTGTAAATTCATTTAAGTTTTAAGTTGGTTACCGTAAACTGTTTATTGTTCTGAGTTTCATTCTTTGATAGCAATAATTTGTTTTGTTGATTGTGGTGTCCTGTCTGAAACGACATATTTTACAGATTTCTATTCAGTCTGTCTCTATTCCCATGGTACTCTGCTTCCTTCTGTGGACTAGACCTACCTGCATTAGTAATGTTCTGCATGGTGTCTGCTTGCTGCTATACGTGAGCAATAATGTTGTTGGGCATTTTATTCGCATACTGTCTCAGTGCACATTTTCATTTAAATATGTGTATATATTGTTGGATATGTTTTATGACATTTTTGTTTTATCGTGTCAGCCTGTTTTCCTCTGTTTGCATATTCATGCTGTATTGCACTTGCTTTTTTTTTGTTTTTTGTTTTTTTTTTGGGGGGGGGGTTGGGTAATTTGTTATTTGTTGTGTTAATATACTGAGGGAAAACATGTGCTGTTTGCTCTTTCAGCTTCAGTACCTCCCTCCGCCTTGGGGAGATTGCAAGTCTACCCCTATAGACTCTCCTTACTTTTCCACGTACAGCATCACCGCCTGTCGTATTGACTGTGAAACAAGGTACCTGCTGGAGAATTGTAACTGCAGGATGGTTCACATGCCAGGTATGATTGTAGATCCATGTAACAGATGGAAAATGTGGCACACATTTGTGTCCCTGTGTGACATTTTCATATTTTCTCTGTCATAAATCCATGTTTGTTGTTTCAAACAGGAACCTCAACAGTTTGCACACCTGAACAGTACAAAGACTGTGCTGACCCTGCTTTAGGTGAGCCCACTCACTGTACTGTATAGGAATTAAATATTTGTGTAATAGTTTTACATAGCAGACTTTAGATAATACCCCTGCAGCTTCAACATGGGGGATATTTTAATCGCAGACAGCACTGAAGCAAAAATAATAAAATAAAATTATTGTGTAAAAATCCCATTTGGAAACTTTGTAATGTGTCTGTGCTCCATTGGCATCAAATAAATCCCAGAGTGTTTTTCTCTCCCCCTCATCTATGAGCTCTAGTTATTACTTGCTTTCATGGAAAGTGAACGATGGTAGCGAATGTAGCTTTTCTGTTGTGTGGAGATATTTTTAGTGCAAACTGAGAGCGTCTGCATGCAGTGTGTCTGATTTGTCGTAGTTATCGCATTGTTTTTGAATGACTTTGATCATCCACAGACTTTTTGGTAGAGAAAGACAACGATTACTGTGTCTGTCAGACCCCCTGCAACATGACTCGCTATGGCAAGGAGCTGTCCATGGTTAAGATCCCCAGTAAGGCATCTGCTAAATATCTGGCTAAGAAATTCAACAAAACTGAGCAGTATATTGGGTAAGTATTATATGGTAGTCGTGAGTTATGCAGGTAATGGCCTCTTTTCTTTTTCCTGTTGATGGATGGATGCAGTGTAGCAAGACCCGAGTCTCCATCGTTCACCTTCAATGTTAGAATAATGAAGATAGTTAGGAAATGTGAGTTATTATTTAGTGTAGCGTAATATCACCAGAAATATCATCTTTTGCATGTGCTGTTGTCTGTCCTTTCTCCAGAGAAAATATATTGGTCTTGGACATCTTTTTTGAAGCTTTGAATTATGAGAAGATTGAGCAGAAGAAGGCCTATGAAATTGCAGGGCTCCTCGGTAAGTATTCTCTCAGTTTTGGGTCCACCGTGACAGAATCCACGCTGTCAGCTGGCCATCGCTGCTGCATTTCACAGTGTGTGTTCGCACATGGCGTTTGAGGTTTCCTCTTTGAAGTCATAAAACAGGCTCAACACATTTTTAATAATCTGATGCTCCTGCAAGGACGGCCGGGTTGGTTCTGAAGAGAAGTTGGAGCTAGATGTACTGAATTGTGACACTTCTGCTCAGATTATTCAGACTGATATTGAATAAAAAGTGACAGCGCAGGGTATGTTGTCACGCAGGATTCTTCAATTACTGTACCTGCCCATGCATCATCTGTTCATCCTTCTTTTCCTAGGTGACATTGGAGGTCAGATGGGGCTGTTTATCGGAGCGAGTGTTTTAACAATACTGGAAATATTTGACTACCTGTACGAGGTAAAATTTAAAAACATTTTAAACCAATAAGTCTAAATTAATATGCGTTAATATAGAGTATATATAGATATACCATATAATATAATGGCAAAGAATTCTGTGGACATACTGTATGCATTTTCTTTTCCTTGCTTAGAATTAGATCATCCCATAATTGTATTATGTGCTGTTAAACCTACAATAAACACATATTAAATGTTCTTTATTAAACGCGAAAGATTTGTTTTGGGCAGGATGAATTGAGAATCTCAGAGAGAAGTAGAATAACTGCCCAAACTGGCAGTTTGGGTAACCATGCTTTAGTTCCAGTGTTCTCCAGACTTAATGTTGCACTAATCAGCCTGTGGGCTTCATCTTTGTGCACTTATGAGTATAGTCAATGAGACTTTTGCTTTTACAGCTAAATTATTTTACACCAAGGGAAATATTTAGACTGCACCTGTACATGCATATACAGTGTCTGTTTGGACATGTGGTTATTTTTTTTTATGTCAGTGATTATGTATTTCATATATTTAAAATATGTATCTGATGTATTTTGCATTTAGGTGTTTAAGGACAAGGTTTTGGGCTACTTCGTACGCAAGAAACGGCCACAGCGTTGCCAGAGCGACAATCTGGTAATTACAGTCTCTCAGAATGGATTTGACTGAATGAAGTGAATGTAATGAGCTCAGGAACAACAACAGCAACAACAGCAACAACAAATGTCTGCTCATACTTAAAATGCCACTAATGAACAGCATCAGAGAGAGAACGCAAAGCCGCGCATTATGTACTCACTCCTGCAAAAACAATGGTGTTTCTCTAGAGAGCAGTCATTATTTCCACGTACACATTCTTTTTATTGCACAGTATGAATGCACAATCAGGGAAACATTATTATAAATACCAGACGTTTATTTACATGGTGAACATCATAGAGGGAAATCTGCAAGAGTTTCAGAGATTAAATCCATATGAATATTTACAAAGACCAGACTTAATTAGTTAACTTGTCTAACTTGACTGTGCGGTTTGTCAATTTGTTTGACACTTAAAAAGTGTCCTTGTCCATCAGTGCATGTGACAAATCCAGCCCGCTCTCAGCAAACTTAATTTATGACTCACCAAATTTACACCGATTTCACCTTCCCTCCTATAATTAAATGTAATTACAGTTCACTTAGAGCAGGAAGAGCTGTTATATTGTGCCTTCATTTGTCTGGCAGAATGATTAGAGCAATTCCAGAATAGATTCATGTGAGAGTAGATGAATGAGCAGAAAGCAGAGCAGGATAAAGAGCTCTGGGACTTGTATTAACATTTTTATGATCTACTCTTTCACAAAGCCTTCGAGGCAATAAAATCCATTTTAAGTTGAGCATTGCAAGGCATTTCTCTCCTTTCCTAAATCACAGCATTTTGTTGAGCCCAGTGGTTTAACTCAGGGTACCGAGAGGCACTTCCCCCGCTGACTCTTTTATATGACAACATTATTTATGAACCAAAATGAACCTTCTAATCAGCAAATGTGCGGCACATGATGCTGAATCAAACCTTCATGAAAAGTTGCTTTAAGTCAAATAGTATATTTGATTTGTAGTGGGTTTCTTTTCTGATGATAACTGGCTTCATCCATTGATACTAGTTTTTTTTTGTTTTTTTTAAACTGTTATTGGCAGCATTTCATCATTCTGACACTTGAAAGTAAGTCTCTAAAAAGTGTCACAACTGCTCACTTAAAACAATCATGAAAGGTCTAATCGTGATCCCAGCAGAAGTTATGTTCAAAATCCTGCCTGCCTTATTTTCTTGGCCACTTGGGCATAGTTTTTGCAGAAACGTAACTGAACAATGAAGACAATAGTGATCACTCCCTACCTACCCACGGGCTGTGCATCAAAATGGTCAAAGTCTTCCAGCTACAAAACAAACCCCAATTTGAAGCTTTTACAATTCCAATTTACCCAGGATTTTTGAATGGTGTTACCTGTCACTCACACTGGTGTTCATTCATATTTGCTGAGAAGTAGATGAAACATTTTCCCACAGGCTTTCAATCAGACTGAGCTCTGTGTCTTTACGACCGTGACAAAACATCTGCTTCAACTACACTGTAACACATGGGGATCAGAGATCATGTTTAAACAACGGCTAAAAGCACTAAAACAATAAACCCCTAGACTCTGCAAGTCACTGTTAAAGCACAGACAGAAACAAAATCTTAAAAACCTGGTGCTGTTTTAACCCAAAGCATTTAAGCAGCTTTTACTTCAGTGCAGACGTTTCTGTTTGTCCCTCAGGATGTTGAATCTAGCAGTTGGCATCCAGCTCTGTTTCTTTGTTGTGTTAAAAACAAGACGAAGATTTCATCTTAAAAAAAACAAAAAAAAAAAAACATTTAAAAGTAGGTTGGTGTGTAATTCTTTCTTGAGACACGTGAACAACTTATGTGTTTGTGTCTGCATGACGATTGTGATTGTGCATGCTTGGTTGCCTTAGGTCCAGGAATTGGTTTTGTTGCTGATTTCGGAAGATGGAGGAACGGTTCTTCTTTTTCTCTAGAAGTAGATTTATGTTGACTTAAGCCAACATAGATGAGACGGAGGTCGTTGTGTGCTGCCATTATTTCGTGGCTGATATTTAGAGAATGTCACATTTTTTCTGACACAGGGTTTTGCTTACTATATCCTGCTCCATTCACGCCATACTGTATGTTTGTCAGCCAACTAAAACCCATCTTCTTTACTTCTCTCTCTCTCTCATATTCAGTAACTAGTCCATTGTCACATCTCCGCCCTAATAGCCTGACAATGAAGTGATGCATTTAGTTGCTTGTGACACTATTTTTAGTTGAACTTTCATTCTCTTCAATGATTGTCAACACGTCTGAATGACAGTAACTGCCCTGTGCCTTCCTTTCCTGCTTATTAAGAGGAGGGGAAAAAAAATGTCACTACTTGACTGCTACCATGGAGAAGAGAACACCCTCTTGCATTATTCCCCACTATTCTAACTAACAGCATTTGCACTGTGTTGATTTTCATTTCAGTCACCCTCACCCATCTTTCTTTTCATCATGTCTATTCCAGGAGTTTCCAGAGAACCCAACCAGCCCTGGTGTCACGCCTAATCATGCCCCCAGGTAGCACACCCCATCGATAATAGCTGCTCCCTCCCATCCTGTCCCTCTTTTTCATACTTGACCATCTCATACATCACTTCTTCAGTGACTACAAATGATTTGGTTGGCTTTGGTAGACGGCCATCAAAAGAAGGGGGTGATTATCTATCTGCAGTGAGCATTTATTTATTTACTTACCTCTGTGTCAGGGCAGGTTAGTTTGGTGTGTGTCTGTATTCATGAAGACATGAGTTGGTTGGATTCTCCAAATGCATTAAAAAAAAAAAAATTGACTGTGCAAAACTCGCTCCTTTCACTAAATAATGATGCTTCCTTTCCCTTAGGTTATAACGCAGCACTTCTGTGAAAACAAACGGCATGTTTTGAAAATCATTATACAGAAAAGCGGAGCAACGTGAGCTCTATTTGTTTCCCTGCAGCCTGATAACATCACTAGATGCACCTCTTTGTGATGTTATCACATGTTTGCATGCGGTTAGTTGGCACCAAATATAAATGATTCGTTGTCTGCTGGAATAGAAAATTTCGCCGTTGTTGCTATCCACATTATTTAAATGCACACACAGGGAAATGCCGTCATATTTGGATGTTTCCACTTCCGTAGCATAGACAATTTGACGTATTAGTGTAAAAACAAAGACTAAAATATGCTGTTTTCTTTCTCCTCTCCCTGCTTTCATTCACCTTTCTCCACCCCCCTCCAATTCCCTTTAAAACTCTTCACTACCCGTGAAACACATGCAATTGGCTGATCTTTGAAACCTCCAAATCCATTGTATATGTTACCTCATCACTGTCCACGTCTTTATAATTCATTGTCTTCCATTATTATTATTTTCCACATGTCTGACATGTTAAAAATGGACTTAATTCAATTAATTACATTTTTGTTTTTTGCTTAATTTCTCTCCTCTGCCCCTTTTTTTTTTTTTTTTTTAATTTCTCTGCATTCTTCCATGATCATTTTGGTGGGCGTTATTTTTACCTGTGCATCATTTCTTTTCCCGCTTGATCATCGTCGTCGTAATCATTATCACCACTCCCTTCCTCACCCTTCCCTTAACCCGGTTGAACTCGTCTTCCCTCCTTCCCTCCCCTCTGTTTTGCAGAGCACCTGTGACACACTCCGGAGTCACTCGGACAGTCTCGGATTCACGCCGAACATGTTACCTCGTCACCCGACTCTAGGCAACTTTGAGGAGTTTGCTTGTTGACAACATTAAGTAGGGGGATGCGGGTGGGGTCGCACACCTGGGGACTTTGACAGCAAACTGTGAACTAATTTTATGTATTTAACAGAAAATGGGTTGATTGTATAACTCAAACACACACATAGTAGAGTTTATCAATGCCTGAATAGAAATAGAATACTATCATCGGACGAGAGGAGAAAAAGAATAAAAAGAAAAAGAAAAAAAAACAGAGAGAAACCACTTCCAAAACAGAACTCAGGTTTAACTGCCATGTCAAGGCATCAGCATTAATTTATTCATTTTTCATTTTTCTGGAATCGTTTTTCTTCTCCAGTCACTTTGAGGGTATACAATCAGTGAAGCGACTCTGACCTGTGTTGAGTTACTGTCGTGCTAGTTTTTCTGTACATTGATCAAAAATATTAAAAAAAGAAAAATCAAAAAAGAGCAATAAATGTGGGTAGGTGTGTTTGTAGCTTATCAGTGTTGCGTCTCTGGCGTCTAACCAATGCTGTAATGAGTGACCTTATACCTGTCACTAGTTAGAACAGGAGTCTTTTTAGAAATCTGCTCTACTTTGAGGAGCTGATTGTTTGGAGGAAAGAGCTGCTCATACCTGAATCAAAACACGAGACCAGTGTTAAACGTTGCCTTTTGCTACTTTGAGGCCTTGAATTGCCTCGTTAGTGATACAACTGTGGTTCTTCAATTTAAAAAACAGAGGAGGAATTTGACTATTTGTACATATGCAAGTATTAAGTTGTGCTCCACGTGAACCCTGACTCAATTTTTACATACAGTTCATTATGGTTTAAAAAATAAAGAGCGAGAGAGTCGGGAAGAATGAAGGCTGTTGATTGTATCTTTATATAGCTGGCATTTTTAATTTCCATCTATATTTCCCATTTTTCTGGGAAAATGTTGCCATGGTGACATCACAAAACAGTGTCCCTTATTTCCTTGGAACCATCAGACCAAAAACAGCCGGGCTTTCTTCTGCCTTTTCTAATAATTCAATTTCCTCCTTATCGTGTCTTAAAGGTGTTCATCAGCACAATGATAGTAATCTATTCTCTATTGAACATGAGGAGTTTAAAAGGCTGTTGTTGGTGACGTTCCTTCACCCGACAGACATGTGTAAATAAACGCAAACTAAATGCCATGATATAGTATATGTATAGTTTTCTGGTTATTACAATAATTACATGACTGAAAGCTGGAGACTTATTATGTACGTGAGAATTGCCTCAGAACATCCAAACCACCGTGCACCTCAGCGCCATTCAGTTAAGTTGATTTATAACAGCGATGCATTGTACAATTTTACCACTGTAACCTATTCTTAATAATATTGTTATTATTCCACAACATGTAATAAGTCACAAATAACAGTTTGTGATGTATAAATGATCAAGTATAATAAACTCTATATTTACCCATCTTACTCATGTAAACAATGCTCCTTCTTAACTTCATGTCAGTCTACCTTGTCTCTGGTTAATTCACTGTCCATTATTTGATTCCTTGACACCACAGTTACTTGTAGGTACACCTTCGCGGCCATTCTCTATAAATACTTTCTTGAACTCTTTTTTTTTTTTTTTTAAAAAAGTAAAACTTTCAAGTATAATGCCAAACAAGTGAGTGGTGTTCATATATTGTAGCTTTATTACTCTGTTGTCTGTGTATTAGATGACTGTTGATGTGAAGCACAAACCCTTGGAGATCAGCCATCACTTGAAAGCCAATGACTGGACATATATAGTTGTGACTACCTTTTATGGACCGAGTGCTAACCCCTCTGTTACACTGTTACATGTGGTCCGTTCACTGCTCCAGCGTTTTCAGGAATCCGAGCTCCACGAGGAGCCAGAGACCACCATGTGAAGAGTGAATTTTGACCTTTCAGGAAAAACGAGAGACGGTGAATCAGTGGCATTGTGTCATGAGCAATAAGTGCACTGAATCAGATACCACTGTTACGTAAATAAAAGGATTTGATTCGGCGTTACCTTCAAATAATTTAAATAACACAGATGTACGAAATAACAATCTATTTCCAAATTAGGAGGCTCAGATGCCGATTCATGCCACACAGTGATGCTATTCTGAAGATGCTGCATTGCCATGATGATTTCAAATGTGTATGTATCATGTTGTCAGACTAGAAAAGCATAAAAAAAAAAACGACCCAGGACCTACTGTGAACCGTAGGATTTGTGTAACTGTTGCTGGTCTTTACCTCCCCCAAAGTCAAAGAACAGCAGAGTGTATCTGAACTGGCACGAACTATCATTGAACTGTTTATGCTCATTAATTAGTAGACTGAATCTTACTGCATAGCTATGACCAAGTAGAAAACAATATTCTATACTGTTATTATACTGTACAGAGATTTGAGCTATTTTATTCTTACAGTCAGTAATTAAACAGCACCTCACCCATTTTCTTCTTGCATGACCACTGTGTATTCCTATTATCCCTGGTCTCTAAATGTAATATTAGCCATGCTTTTCATTTCGTATTGTCCAAAGTGTATTTTTGGAGCCAGATGAATCGAAGCAATGTTCTCCATATCCTGTTGTACACTGTTTGTAATCTTCTAAAACCCTCTTCTAACACGGCTTGGAATAGCTCAATACATGGCAAAGGAGAGGTGGTGTGCAGGTATGGAAAACTGAAATATCCATCACACACTTTTATGAATTCTGAAACCTTAATGAGACTTGTAGTGAAATACAAACGTGCCTTTAAGACTGGTTCTTACTGGTGACCCCGAGATATTCATGCTCACCCACATGTGGAGAACAGCAGTTGCTTCATCTTCCTCCACATGCTCTGTGTGCATTTTATTGTAGATAATGTGATTTTAACTCTGAACTGTACAATAAATAGTTATTACACTTAACAATGTGTTTCATACTCAGTCTCGGGCATTTTCTAACTTAAATTGGCACCGATTGATTTGTTGGTTTGGACATGGCTCATGCCAAAGCCTGTCCTATGTTAACAGTATGAATGAATGATTGAACATTTCAATCAAAATGTGACTGATTGTAATTGAAACCACCACGCAGTCCCGATGAAGTAGATGAGCTGAGCTTTGAGAGTCTAACTTTTACCATAAAAGTTAGACTTTTATGGTAAAAAAGTCTAACTGAACCTTCCCTTCAGTTATTCAGTTAATTCACACGTGCATGAGAGCTTATTCCAACCTGGTGAACACGGCAGCTGAGCTGACAAGTAAAGGTCAAACATTTTATTCAACCAATTCAAACAATCATTCAACAGCAGATCTAACAAAGACTTCAGTGCTTGTTACTCTTCATCTGCAATATTTTTTTTTATTTTCTTTTTAAATTATTCATGATGTTTTGCTGACGTTACTTGATAAATACAAAATGGTGAAAGGGAAAAGGTTAATAATGATAATAATACATATACATACGTGTGTGTGTGTGCGCGCGCGTGTGTGTGTGTGGAGTTTTTGTCACGATTGCTTAATTAACTTTGAAGAGAAAATCCCGCTCTTCTCTAACTCAATAATGTGTTATCCATCTTTGAGCCCTCTGTAACAATACATGTTTCCAGTGAAGGAGTATAAAATGTCTGGCTAAGAGGGAAGGGAATGAGATAAACATCCTTTCAGCATATTTGGCTTTTTCCCAGTACTGCAAAAATTTGGAATCAAATATTGCAGCTTGTCGCTCTTTAGATTTAAGACAATCCCTTATGTCAGGATAATATGATGGAGAATGAGTTGAGGGGGGTTTAGCCTTTTCTTTGAAATCTAAATCTCCATTAATGTTAATGGCTGTATTCATTCCTTGTCGGGTCCACAATCTTAGGCAAGTTTTGCTGATTCTCTCTATTTTGTTTTCCATTTTCAGTGCCAGCACTTTTCTCACATCATTTCTGTATTGTTGCTTTGAAGAAAATCTAGTTGTCCTTTTTTTCCCTTTTGTTTTTTGCTTTGTGATCTTTAATTTGGACTTCTGTGTCCTCGCACACATTTAAATCAAGCATGCCTGACAGATTCTAATCCTTTAGTCCTTTTCTCCCATTTTTCTGAAATTCTTTGGATGTCCTTCATGAGGTCAGAATGTTTACTCACTTCTCTCGTTTGAGCAAAATGTATGTAACTGGGGGACAAATTCAAAATACATGGAGCAGACCTGCAGGTGCTTGGCCACAGGTTGCTTTAAGTTTATTATGATGGTTCATTCTTTATGTTTTCTTGAGTGACTGGGTTGATTTTGGAAATTCGGAATGTTGGTTTTGTTAAAAGTGTCTGATCTGGAAGTAGCAAATGCCTCCTGAATTGCAACCAAATATCTGTCTTTCACAGTAGGCAGGCAGCTGGCAATAGGAACACACGGTAAACCTATTAAGGAATAGAGGGACTGTTTAGAAGATCTCAATTTGTATATTTGCTAAATCAAACCAGGAGAGAAGTTTCTGAATATTGCATCCCCAATTGAGAAAATCTGGAAGAGCTAGGTTACTTTCTTAATATGCTGTGGCTTCCTGTCCCATAGAAAAGCAGAGTCTGATCAGGTTTTATGAAAAAACAAAACCTAGTTACAGTGTTCCAATATTGTGGAAAAGCTATTTTTGTGAATATTGAGTTTTTGTGATTTTTCTTTTTCTTTTCCAAAAGTTTACTGAGTACCCTGAGAATTTACCCAAATGCTCCAGAATAGACATTCACTCCTCTAGAAAGCCTTTTGTGTGTCCAATGAGAGGATGACTTCAGGAGACTTCAGGCTTGGTGGCCAGTGTTCACTATAAAGTCTCATAAGATTTATTTATGTTCTGAAGCTTTTGATCATGTCTCATAATCTTTCACAGCAGATGAAATTTGCCCACTGGTGAATGTGATTGAAGGTTCCACAGCAGCTACTAAATGAACCTTGGGGAGTGATAACTTTATCGCGCACTGTCCAAGGTCAAGAATAATCCCCCCCAAAAAAAATCAAAACAATTTAACAAGTATTTATGTCAACTTTACTGAATGTGCAGATTTCAGGAAACGGCTGAAATACACAAAAATGCGTAAATGACAAAATGCATCCCAAGTTCTACCTACAAAAGCGAATGTACTAGCAAAGTGCAATCATCACTCTTCATTTAAAATTGAAATGTCGGCTGTATAATGTAACTCGATAGCAGTTCATAACATCTTGACATCATGAGATAAATTAACAATGACAGCAGATGCTTATGTTTTCTGATTATGACCTAAAAGTTATAGATCCTAAAGTTGCTGTGAAACACTACAGATACGAGTATTATTGTTATTATTAAACCATCCACACAGAGTTTCTGTGTCAAGTGAAGCTGTGCTACAGTTAAACAAAGGCAAAAAAAGAGCAGATGTTCCATCATAGATCATAGATAAATACATGCATCCATTATCTCATCTAGTAAGCAAAATGACAATAAAACTGTTCCCTATGAACGAAGCTACTTCAAAACAAGTTATTGAGGAAGCTTTCGTGGAACACTTCGCACTGTAATAATCATACGTAAAATAACACTGCAAGATGTTGACTGTTAACATAGGAAGTAACCAAAATAGAAACAGCTAATTGCACAAAACAATCAAAGATAAAAATTGTCATTAGATAATCTGCCTTTGTCTCCATCTCAAATGATTGCAAAAGCCTTGTAAAAAAGCTTAAAGACATAATAATAATAATAAAGACGATGCCAAGAAATACAAATGTATCACAAATGGCCCACTGAACATTAACATATATATTGGCCCATTTATTGATAACTGGCTGTAATCCCAGCTGTCAGTGTTCAACATATTTAATAAATGACTTAGTGATTTTAAATAAAACCGTTATTTACAAAGTGCAAAAAAAGGTACAAAATGAAAAATAAAAACAAAATTATAAATTAGCCTCACATGTGATTATACAGTCTTGTAATAGTGGGACATTGTACTGTTGGTATGTGAAACATAGGTGTAAGGTGTGTTCTGAAGATAAACGTGTGAAATAAAATAAACAACTAACATACTTGTAATAACCTTGAATGTTTCCAGGAAAGTAGTATGTAATTTGGTCTAATCCAATCAGTCAATTTTTTGAAAACCTGTGTACAGACAAAAATAGAATTCAGTTAATAAAGATTAGTTTGCAGATATTAAAATGAATAATAGACAAATATTTACTGTGGTATAAATGGAGCAATTATTTCAAACAATATTTTAATCCATCATTGTAACAAAAGTACTGGGTTCTAACCAGGAAACTTGGTAAAATTGGAGACAATTAACAACTGTGAATTCTCATCCAAGCCTCAAAATGGTGTAACATACTTGAGCCTTTATAGCGCTTTTCCACTACACAGTTCCAGCATGGCATGGCACAGCACAGCACAACTAGACTCAGCACGGTTAGTTTTCCAAGGTTTTCTGGATTTTTAAATCTTTATAACTGATCTACAGTTCAGCTTGATTCGGTTTGATTTCTGTCTGATGTCGCACTCATGACTCTTCCAGTGACGACACCCACTAACAATCAGTGGCCGAGTATCAGCGCAGCTCACTTGGAACCTCGCCAGAGCAGGTACTAAAAAAAGTACCAGGTATTATTACTAGTAGAAAAGCAAAAACCTGTGTCGAGCTCTGCTGTGCCATGTCAGAACTGTGTAGTGGAAATGCGACATTAGAATTACAAACACAAACATCTAAAACTAGCAGTTCTATTTAACATAACTTAAGTTTAAATAGTGACTTTTTAGTATTAATTGCCCCATTAGTTGGAACCTGTGGTCTCCATGTAAGCCAATATATGGATAAATACTAATAGAGAACAATCCTGTATCACAGATTTATCAGTACCAGCGTATGTCATGGAAAAAAAGAACTACAAATGCCAAATCTAGGATAATTGAAAGTGTCTTATAATTGTAAAATGTCCCAAACAGAACACATAATTAATCCTTATCAAAATGTTCAGCTTTAGTTTTTTTATTATTATTATTTTTACATACTTTACCAATTATTTTACTCTTATATCAATATTGGAATTGGTCTTGAAATTCCATTACTCATCAGGCTACAATTTGCACCAGTGTCAATGAAAGGACACAGGCCACAATGCTTTACACATTAGAAGAACAGAAACTAATATAATTTAAAAAAAGGCTGTTTGGGTCACTGATACAGTTTGTGCTACCTGTTTGAATTTTAGCCTCTGATCACTAAAGATCGTTTCATGGTCAGCTAAAGTCAAATAATCACCACATACCAATTTGGTTCTCTTGAATAAGAAAGGCTTCTTGTTCTTGAGATTCGTCTTAGCAGGTGAAAAGGTTACTCAATGCGACACATAGTGCTTCTTCCTGTATCAGTGTTAATTAACTGGGAGGTATAAAGTGTACTGAATGTACCATATATAACTGGCTTTCACCTTACAAGAAATTAAAACCTTGCAGATCTACAAGGACTTTGTGACATGCAGTGGCACAACTGAATTAATTGCAGAGGAGTGTTTGGAAACTGATGAGTGACTGAACTTAATTAAACCAACAGAGCAAAGGATGATTGATTCTGGCGGGTAAGCTTTACGTGGCATTTAGGGTGGGCAGAAATCAGCAAAGTAAGGGTGCTGCAAGGCTTCCTCTGCAGAGATCCTCTGGACAGGATTACATTTCAACAGGTTCTGGGTGAGAGGAGATGAGACAATTTAATGAAAGTAAGCAGAGAGATCAAATTTGTTGCAAGCAAAGAAAGATGGTGTTTAGTTGTGTATAGGAATATACTTGCTACTTCCACAAACATGACAAGAAAAACATTCAGAAAAATTCACCACAAATAATGGGTTTTAGGGCAAGTTCACACTCTCACTCTCTCACTCATTTTCTACCGCTTTATCCACTAGGGGTCGCGGGGGGGCTGGTGCCTATCTCCAGCTAACATAGGGCGAGAGGCAGGGTACACCCTGGACAGGTCGCCAGTCCATCACATGGCCACATAGAGACAGACAACCATTCACTCCCACATTCATACCTACGGGCAATTTAGAGTGTCCAATTAACCTAGTCCCCAAATCTGCATGTTTTTGGACTGTGGGAGGAAGCTGGAGTACCCGGTGAGAACCCACGCACCACAGGGAGAACATGCAGCAAGTTCACACATAGATGGATATTTTTGAAAACTTTGGTTTTCCACAAACTGCTTAAACTAAAAAAAAAAATTATTCTGTCCACATGTGCCAAGTTTCCAAAACCATCCATGCCCACATGAAATCCCAAAACCCCACTGTTGGCAAATTGTACAACCTTGTTGTCCAATCAGATGAGACAGAGGAAGAAAATATCACTCCCTCATGGTAAATGTCCAGTGAAAATTTGGCCTTTCACAACTCACATCATGTAAATGAACATGATGACATCGCACACTGATGTCAAACAGAGGAGACAATGACACAAAAGTACATCACCTTGAAAGGAGCCCATTGTTTAAAAAGAACTGAATCGTGGATAGGTCATTAATATGAAAATACCTGGAGTAGATCCCGTCCTGTGCTACTTAGTTTTGGGACCACGTTCACCAGTGAGGTGGTGGCTGGATACATAGGATATGGCTACAGGTAGAAAAAGTACAGAGAGTACAAAAAATTTCAGTTTGAGAATTCAGTAAACATGGTATGAGCTAAGGAAACAGCAATCATTTACCTTGTAATCAGGAAGTTTGGTCATTGTTTGCCACTGTTCTTCAGTTGGTGTACCCAACAATGTTACAAGTGATTAAAGAAACAACATAGAGGTGTGTACAACTAGTTAAAAACTAGTTGTTCAAAAAATAATGTGTTCAAAAATAATTGATTACATAATAGATCATTGTCTGTGCACAAACTTCTGTGGAAGCAGAGTCCCACACACTAAATGTTAATGTATATAATTGGGAGTATCACCATGTCTATACAAATTATGTCCAAAAAGCAAAAAGATATCTGAAGATTCTTTTCAACTGGTCGTCCACATCATTCCCAGGGAATAAAGGCCTTCCAGCATTAGCCAGCTCTGAATCACACAAAATAAAGAATGTAAGGATAAACCTGAATGGTGAGATGGGAGAAAGCAAAGTTGAGTGGTCCTCATCAGCACCACTACACTTATATATTTTACTGAAATTTAATTTATTAACCCATCTCTCTTAATCTTAATGTAGCCAAAAAATATTCACCTGTTTTAAACTTAACAACATCAAAAGATTTTCCCTTAACCACTGAAAAATTAGCTGCAGAGAAGCCATACATTTGAATTACCATTATTATGTCTATCTGCTATTATACGATAAGAGCCCCAACGTAAAACACCTACAATATGTCTGGTGCCTTGCTGTTCTGGCATTTACACACATGGCCACAGAAACCTCTTTGCCATGTCACAATTTAAAATTCAAAGCTTTATCAAAGCTAAACAAAAGAACAATAAATACAAAATGACACATCTAATATCCTCAATGGCATCAAACCACAATCACAAACAAACCTGCAAATATGCATCCAGCAGACCACATGTCAATTGAGGTAGAATAAAGTTTAGCACCGAACAGCACATCTGGAGGCCGGTACCACAGGGTCACCACCTACAAACAAATCACACAGCTCAGTAATAATATTCAAAACAATTAATTACCCAAATTATCAGAGGCAACTTAGTGTATGGTCAAACTGTTCATTTATCTGGTGAAATGTGCTGTGCTGTGAGCTGCGTAACACTAATTCCAACATTTATCTCATATCAGCTTCATCATTAAGGATTCAAATGAAAGTAATAGCTTGCTAATCAAAACCTTTCAACGTGGGCATGTTTTCACACTATACACTTCAAAGAAAGAAAGAGAAAACATCACCACCCTTGTCTTAGACTTTTTTTCCCAGCAAATATTATATTTGAGTCCTGCTCATCATTCCTCTGATAACGTCAGCAACAACACAAAAGCAACCAGCATTTAAACCACATATTGCTGTGTTACTCTGTTCCATCACTGACTACATATCTCACTTTCAAGAATTCAGAGAACTAAATTTAGGCATGAAATTGAGCAACCAATAAGACCATTTTAATTTGCTTAAAGATATTTGCAAATGTGCAACAACTTGCCAATGAGACATTGGTACAGAGCCGTGTTTTGTTTTTAGTCATGTCATCCAGACATAATACAAAGTCCAGTGGAATACAACAGCTGAGTCAGAACCTAAATCCCTTGGCCTAATTTATTTATAAGATGTACAGCAGAATGTGTCACAGATTAACCTACGCAATTTCAAACAGGTTAGAGACTTGTGCATACTTTTATTATTATTTTTATTTATTTTTTATTTTATTATTACACAACCAACCTCTGCTGAGTAACACCTCACAGGAATACCAAAGGCTCGTGCCAACCCAAAGTCTGCAAGCTTCAGCTCCCCATTCTGAAAAGGAAGTGTAAGAAATTAAGTTACCAACTAAACTATAGTGCATCAGAGCAAGCCATAGTGAAAAACATTAACATTTTTAACCAGTCTTCGAGTCAAAGTCCAACTGCACCTAAAAACTCACTCTGTTGATGAGGAGATTCTGTGGCTTCAGATCTCTATGGAGAACGTTTCGACTGTGACAGAAAGCAAGGCCTTTCAGCAGCTGGTACATGAATGACTGCAAAGTAAGAGCAATTAGAGAAACAAAACAATATATAAGATAATGTTTAGTGTTCCACTTTATATTCAAACAACAACATGCTGATCTTAGTTTAACTAAATTTTTAGATCACATAGGATGTTTCACCTTCACAGTTTCTGGGTCCAGATCCCCATTGCAGCTGTCAAAATACTTCTTCAAATCCTGGTTGTTAAGAGACACAAGTTAGCTTCAGGAGACACATAATCAAGAACATACTGATTTCGGTTGACTCTGTCTCACCTGATCACAATATTCAAAAACCAATGTTAACTTCTTGTCACTGTGCAAAACATCGTGTAGTCTGAAAAGAGACAGAACAGTTTTACATTGATGTATGTTGACATCTGGGTGAATGCACCCATCTGACCCCAGGCATGGGACATTGTGAAAATTCCCTGTCATGATTATCCTCATTAAAATGATGGCTATTTATGACATTACTTTGACATTTGTAAATTGCTTCACTGCTTCTTTCTCTTAAGACTCTTAAATGTTATTAGGTAGATCACTCAGTATGTACTCTAGTATCATTTGGTTTGTATCTACTCTAGATATGCATTACAGATATCTGAAATTCAATTCTCCCCAGTCAAAATTACGATTTCACCGACATTTCTCCTATTCATAGTTGTCAGTTCAGATGGGCAAATGTATTTTTTCTAGGTGAAACATTGTGTTTAAGGTTAGTCACGACGGGTATCTTCAATTCATTCATATATTGTGGGTATTTGCAACCATATTAATAACCAAAAATTATATTTCCAGTTTAAAATATCTACAAGTCTGATTAATAATGATTCCAGTACTTTTTAGATACACTATATGGACAAAAGTATTCAGCCACCTGACCATTACATCAACAGGACCTGTAATGACATATTAATATACATATACAGTACTTTGGTCCCCTTGTTGCAGCTAAAACAGCTTCCACAATTCTTGGAAGACTTTCCTCAAGATCTTTAAGTTTTCTATGGGAATTTGTGCCCATTCATTCTGTAGAGCATTTATATCAAAAATTATATAGTAGATACAAACTGGACATTCAAAATGTAACATAATGTAACTGTAGATATCTCTAAACAAATTATTAATTATGATTATTTAAATGAAATCTGATTGGAGATTAAGGTATTGTGGACCTTTTATGTTATGATAGACAGATAGATAGATGGATACTAGAGGGTTTCTTACTTTAAGTTACCACAGAGATATATCAAAGTGGAAGTCAAATTTAGCAATCGAACGTGAAAACGGCTTTCCATAGTTAAACACGTATATAACGAGTTGAACTCAGTCTGGGTTGAGGTCTGTCACTTACCTGACAATGTTTTTATGTTTGAGTTCCTTCAGAAGGCAGATTTCTCTCAGAGCAGAGCTGGGCACCCCCTGCAACAAATGCAACCCCTGCAATTAGCACTAGCCTGTTCTACTCACTGGAACAAAATATTGTATTCATACATACCTCATCGTCATCGTCCAGCCTCACCCTTTTCAAAGCCACAATTTCGTGGGTTTCTCTGTTTTTAGCCTTAAAAACTGTGCCATACGTGCCTACGGGGGAGAAGAGGGCGAGTCAAATCCCATTCAGCGTATTGATGACTGACAGTCTTCACGTTAGCTTAACTCAATTAGCAAGTGTTCATATCGTAAACGCCGGCGCCCCCAAATCTTTGAACAACTCTTGTTACTTATACATTCACGTGTTAATAACAATGTCGCTTTGTACGTTTGTGTAGGGTGTATGTACGATATTTGTCGTAGATACACAGCTTTCAGTGTAGCTACCGTTAGCTTAAAGCTATGATAGCAACCCCGGCTAGCTAAAGTTAACCTTTTTAAAAGTGCATGTAACTTACCCTCTCCAATTTTTTCCAGTTTTTCATATTTCTGCATATTTGACCAGATAAGCCGGCCTTGGGCCAGCCACCTAATTGACGACTAAATAAAAGTCCCAGACCGGGGTGAACGATGTCCTGCTAGCTAGCGTTAGCTTGATGCTACACTCGCAGCTCCTGTAGATCTGCAGCAGGTTTGTGTTGTTGGTCATCTAGAGGCCAAAAATGGATCTGCAACATTCTTGTAGCCCCACAGTAGGTTTCAGTAATGTAATACTTTTGATAATTTACAATTGATTTTAAACATTTCTCGCACAGTCATTTTGGCTAACTAATTCATTATATATTAGAGAAAATTATGTCAAATAATCACTTTGGTACAAAACCTGGTCACTGCAGATGCTGTACAGACAGATGCTTTGAAGACTGGATGAAGTTAATACATTTCTGCTTTCTTCGTCCCTTATTTAAATGTGACTTTAACTGGATGATAAAAAAAAATACAAAGCATACATGATTCAATTATACAGGTATGAAGTGCTTAGTATGTTCAACCATGTAATTGTGATAGGAAACATGAAAATTGTTATAAAAAGGAAAATAAACACAGTACAGCAATCAAAACAGATTTTAATATTTTGTTTTTACATAATAGTTTATCATTCTATACAAGATAAAATAAAACAGTGTTAAGACTGTACATTAGTGTAGTTTGTAGTAACTGCCACAGGCTAACCCCGTTGGTCCAGTTATAAAGGTAAATAAAATGAGATTTTTCTCAAAAGAACGTAGACATGGAGATGGTAGATTTAGAATAGATTTTATGCAATTCATCACATTGCACCAAGGCTCCCTGTGCAATAACTACAATATTTATTATAGATTTCAACTACACGTCTTGCAGTGTTCATTTCTGCCCCTCAGCTCTTTGCCTGCGGATTAAATCAGAATAGAGTCCTCCTTTGCTCAGCAGTTCCAGGTGAGTCCCAGCCTTAAAAGGAAAAAGGGTAGATAGAATTAAAAACTATATTACACAGTAAAATGAGAAGCACCCAGTACATCTCTAGTAATTACGGACATATAAATGTAGTCAACCCTCAAATCCTACAGTGCTTCTTTGAGTATACAAGGTTGTCTACTAAATTAGCCAAGATATTAAATAGGAAATTACAGCATATCTATTTTTTGTGTACATTCACTCAACTACCTCACCTCCACAATGCGACCATTGCTCATGACACAGATGAGGTCAGCCCCTTGAATGGTGCTCAACCGGTGGGCGATGATGAGCACAGTGCGACCACTTGTGGCCCTGTCCAAAGCCTCCTGCACCACCCGCTCAGACTCTGCATCCAAGGCGCTGGTGGCTTCATCCAGCACCAGGATGCTGGGGTTCTTGATCAGGGCACGGGCGATGGCAACACGCTGTTTCTGGCCACCTGATAAGGTCACTCCACGCTCACCTGGGTAAAAAAAAATGAGTCAACAAAATAAGTAGTGCTTAGTATTTACATGTCTCAGAGTCTCTTAATGGTTTTAACAGCTTGATGAAAACACTTACCAACCACAGTGTTATAGCCGTCTGGGAAACTGGTAATGAAGCGGTGAGCATTGGCTTGCTTGGCTGCATTAATGACCTCAGCGTCTGTAGCCTCAGGCTTCCCGAAGCGAATGTTCTCCATGATAGATGATCCGAACAAAACTGGCTCCTTAGTATTGAAAGACACAGGGCAGAGATAATTGAATAGCTGCAAATGTGACCTATTAATAGTGCTATTAAATACATCCTCATTTAATCTTTACCTGATTGATAAATCCAATAACTTGACCCCTGAGCCACGTCAGGTCGAGTGTTCGAATGTCAAGTCCATCCAGCATGATTACGCCGCTAGTTGGGTCATAGAAACGCTCCAGCAAAGAAGCCACAGTGGACTTCCCTAAAAAACGTTGGATGAACAACTTAAGGCTAAACATAGTTTTTTTACATGCCACACTATAGCTTGAATCAATAAATTACCTCCTCCAGATTCTCCAACAATGGCAACAGTTTTACATGGAGGCAATGTTAAGTTGAACTTATTCAGAATCTGATGGCCAGGTCTTGTTGGATAACTGTAAATACAGTATATAAATAGGAAATTAATAGCCTCACTCAGTTAATGTCTACACTTCTTAATGTCTTAAAATTTTATTTGTTTTAAATTGAGACAAGGCTCCAACCTGAATGAAATGTCCATGAAGTCCACTCTTCCTATTAGAGAATGGTACGGGATGCGTCCGCCCCCCACAAGTGGGATGGTTGGCTTCAGAACAAGGTATTCAAAAACCCGGGCACCAGCACTGGTTCCTCTCACCATCTATAGCAATAAAATATGATCCTGTATCATAAATGTGTGTCATTCAGATTACACATACTCTACATACTGTGTATATAGAATTCTTAGTCACCTGTCCAAAAAGGATAGAAATACTGGCCAGTGACCTAAACAGAGAGACACTGCACAAGTTATACACCAACACCAGCTACATTTAAGGAGATATATTCAATAATTAATGATAAAACAGATCACTTGTTGAGAAGCAACATGTGTGTTTTACCTCTGAACGGTCTGAGAAGCAACCAGGAAAGACATAAGTTCTCCAGGAGACATTTCATTTCGAGAAATTAAGGTCCCTCCAGCAAAAATTGTTCCCAGTACAATGCCTGTCTCATTGAAAAACATTTGTGTAATATCTGCTTATCAATGTGCTCATCAATCAATGTTAGGAACCAACACACACACTCACAATTCAGGGCAATATTTGACAGTCCTTGGAAAACTGCTATACCAGCACCAAGATTTTCATTCATTTCACTTGATTTGTCCACTTCATATGCATATAATCTGGAAAAAAACATTAAGGAAATTACATTAAATTAATAAAGTATAATCTAAGCAGGTCCAAAAACACTTACTGGAGCTCCCGCTCCTCCATGGCAAAGGCTTTCACTGTCCGCACATTGCCAAGAGCCTCATCTGCCACTCCTGTTGCTTTTGCCACCTTAAATTTCACACATTTAAAAAACAGTCAGACATGAAATTAACATATTTTGCAAACACTGAAATAATAAAGACTAATAACAATGTTAAGATAGCAAGCTGTAAGTGTATTTACTGTGTTTCAGACACATTTTACTGTAAAATAGCTTTAACTTAACATCTTTCAGTTTGTACATCAGCCCACAAAAATATGAAAATTAGATGAGTTAAGATTTTGGGAAGAAACATTTTTGTTGCTGAAGCAGCAACACATATATAGTAGGTACAGTGTGCCTGCCACATTTGTAACTGTTTGGTCATACCTACAGGTTTCTGAATAATGACTGTTTTTAGATTTGCAGTCCAAGTCAAGGTGGAATGTAAAGTCAAGACACTGTGCTGTGCAGTCCATCTCCATCTGATCTTACCTGTTCCTGAGCCAAACGGGAGAGCTTGCGCAGGACTGATCCAATGAGAGCCCCAGCTCCCACTAGACAGGGAAGGACAACTACTGTCAAACCTGTGAGTTTGGGGGACATGACATAAAGAGACACAAAACATCCAACTGTCTGTGTAACACTCCGCAGACCCTGCAAATATGCAAAAAGAGTAAATTAGTAACACTAACATATACTGCAGCTTACCTAGTACTGAACATTTTACAAGACACATTTATACTTATACCTGAGAAATAACCAATTTAAAAGATGACTTGAATTCTTGAATGTCAGCAGTCAAACGATTCACCAGCTGACCAGTTTTATTGGCATCAAAGAAAGCAACATCTTGCCTGAGATTAAAAACAAACAAAAAAAACAATAACAAAGGTTATCCTTTTTGCGTAGCAGATGCAGTCTATCCAAAAGCAGCACATATTTATGTGACACCATGACTTAATGTGACTGATCTCTTCTTTTTGTAATGGGTACCTCAGTAAGGAAGCAAAGAGAGTCTTCCTCATATCTGCTGCCACTCTCTCCCCTACCCAGGAGAGCAGGATGATGTAGCCAGTCGTCAGTAGGCCCTACACAGTGGAAATGATTAATGACCAGTGCAACAAGCCATTTTCCAAGAAAAGAGCTGTGACATTCGTAAGGTTTCCCGCACATTTCTCTGGAATGAAAGTGAGTGAACCCGAGCTTGCAAATGTGTGAGAGAGAAAAAAACATCCTAACTAACTGGAAAAATTGACCATTATCAAACAATCACATCTGCAAGCCACTTAAATGTATGGAAATGGAAAATGTGTTAAGAAAATTAATACATTAATATGATGTAAATAAAATATAGCATACCACAACATATAAACTAAAGCCTACAAAAAGGTATTAGTTATGTTATAACTCCACCCCTGCATTTCTTCTTAGTTAATTTACAGCAAGTTAACTATACAGTTATCATCCCTTGAAATACATTGTGAATTGCAATCACAAATTTTAAATGGTATATGAAGCCTCCCCCCCCCCCAAAAAAAGAAAAAAAGGCATATATACAGTATCAATACTACATATGTAGTAATGACTGTTGTTAAAGCATATTATGTTGTGCAACAAAGTGACATTAACACATTTCTTCTGTACTTACTTGGACACCATACAGTGCAAGCAGTTTCAGGGCAGGACCCTGAATCTCATGGGCAAAATTCCCACTATGTTCTCTCAGGTAACGTGCCACAACATTAACCAGATCCCCAAGCATCAAGGGGATCTGAATATTCAAGACTGCTGCACCAAAAGCGAGCTACAAAAAATAACTTTGTTTAGTATATCAGTAATCCATAACAGTGTAAATAACATGTCACTATTATAAGTATATGTCATATATAAACACTTATGTTATATTTGATTTGACAGGTTAGAGCTTACCACAACAGCTCCAATGAGAGCAAAGAGCTGAGGCCTGACAAATTCCCACAGGATATGCCATCTGAATTCTGGTACAGGTTTTTTGGCTACAACTTCCACTAGGTTATTGTTATTTACATCTGCCTCACAATGTGCTACATGGCAAAACAGCCGTGCAGAGACAGTGAGTACTGCTTGTCCTAAGATGAACTTCAGAGCAACTCCAGGTGGTTTGGATGTGCGGGTGGCGGACTGGTGGACCGCTCTCTGAGTGAGGCCCAAAATACGACTAACAGCATTTCTAGGCTTCAGTGAAGAGCTGTATCCTGTAGATCCTGGAAATATATACCACCTGGATATGACAAAGAATGTATAATGTGTTATTCAGTAACCTAAATCAGTGGTTTTCAAACTTTTTATGCCAAGTACCACGTAAGAAAATATTGAGCTCTTGAAGTAACACCATTATTGGCAAAGTTAAAATACAGTGGTGTAAATAGACCGAGCAAAAGTCAGCTACAGACTTTTCACAGGAGGCAGATTTATTCCCAATAAGATCATTTGCTCTCTCATCACATCCTCTTCCTCACATATACTTCAGACGCAGGTATAGCCAAATTAAATTAAGATGGAGTGAGAGATAAGGTGACTCAAAATATTAAATGTTTTGGGTTTTTTTTGTTATTTGTTTCATTTTCTTGCACTCTGGTCAAGTTCCTCAGCTCCACTCTGATCACATACCATGGTATATACAGTAGAACAGTATTTTTAATTTTACCACCAGAGGAAGCTCACACAGTTTGAGAATCATGGTACCAAATTAAAAAGGGTTTACATGACTGCATTTGACTTCTTAAAAGCTTACTAGTGGTTAATAGGAAACAAAACACAACGCAAAACTAGCAGAAAAAAAAGAAGTTTAATCTAAAAGTGCCTATTCAATAATGATCAGCTGTTATTAACTAATGTGGGAACCGGTCATACTAACTTACCGTGACAGTCTCCAAATGTGTGCTGTTTTACTACATCGTGGGTATATTGACAATGACCGCACTGCAATGCTTGTTTTACTACAAATAATCTGAAACATGATTTAAGGTTAATTCAGAGAACGAACAAGCTCATTAGGTCAAATAATCGTTAAGCCCTGCAGTAATCCACAGGAAACCAGTGGGCTGACATGTTGACTCTATCCCAGAATGCATTGCTGCGACGTTTCCTGTGATTTCTGGTTTATGACGGTGTCTTCATTTCAAAATAGATATTATGCTCATGAATTTTAAGGGATACGTTAAATGTCTGATAAATAAAGAGGTTTGTTACTTTTGAAACGAGACGCGACAAAAAGTGTGACTTGAATTCTTTCTGGAGAACTACAAACCTTGACCGGAAATTAAGTCATATTATGCCATATTCAAGTACCATCCGTGAAATCGTAATTTAGACGAACTCAGTGAAAAACACGTTCACATAAACTAATGTTGTTTAGTTTGCACTTGGATTACATGTATTTTGCTGAATTTAATTTATATGGTGTGGAGAGTTGTACATAACATAGGTATAATTGTTAATATTTATTCTGGTTGTACATTGGACATTCATTATTCAAATATGTGTAGGTGAAAATGGGAGTAACTAATAAGTGACAATATTTTTCCACATCCTTTGTTCATGTACGTCCACTCTCTAATCTTAATTTACTATTTGCCTGTGTGCTGTGCACTAAACCTAACCCTACTGTGATCGCATTCCAGATCCCTTACATAGAACTGGTACTGCAGCATATTTACTGCACATTCCTCCTATATTTCCTGAACGCAGCATTAAAACCGAAGTGACGTCAAAGTCGTTTTGTTGACATTAGTTTGTGAAAGACAAAAACGCTGGACGCACGCGTACGGGATTGTGTAATTTTGGAAAGCTACTGACCAATCTCCGGACATACTGATGAAAGCTGTGTCGAGGTTGAAGCCGAGTGTCTGTGTTTGCTTTGATCAACGTTAACTACAAAGAAGTGAGCAAGTGCAGCATATGGACGGAACAAGACGGGAACAAAACAAACCGTTGACACTCAGACGACAGTGGCTGAATCACGCAGGCTAGTCAGCTATCATGCACCAGGCTTAGTTAGTTGGCTTAGGTGTAGATTTTGTACTCATTATCAACCCGTAGAATACCCGTCTACTTAGTTTTTATACTATTTGCGTTGTGTCGTTGTAGTGTAAAAATACTCAAGCGTCGCCCATCAGACGAGCAACTTAGCATGCTAATGCTAACCTGCAGCTAACGTCATCCCGACTTGAAAACGCTGAGCTGCTGTTCTAGCAGCTGCAGCATGTATCTGAGGTTCAGAGGCCGCGTTTGTTATAGTTGCAACGTTTACTACAAATAGCCTTTCAGCTAATGGAGAGGGAGACCTCAAGAATGTGAAGCACAATGGCTAACTTTGAAGCTTACCGTGAGTACCAGAGGATTGAGAGCGGTGAGGATGACTCGCCACCTGGGGAGGAGGATTTACTGCTGCATGTGCCCGAAGGCCTGAAAGGTAACAGTGGCATGAAAAGTTTTCTACTCGATGAACACTTTGAAGATTTGTGATCATTATATTAAGAGTGCTATCTATAACACCTTTTTAAAAACCAGGTTTCAGAACACCAAATGTCTAATAAAAGATGTAGGACTCCAATTGTGGTTAAACAATAAAACCAAAGAAACTGTCACACAAGAACAACTAAGAATGAATAAAATAACAATAAGAAATACACAAATATAAGCAATAGAACCCCGGATTAAAAGAGGTAGATGGATGTCATCATGTAAGTTAGTAAAATGGGTTTAAGAAATTGTTTAAGGGAATTATCCCCTCAGCTAGATAATTCGAAAGCTCAGTCACCATTAAATTTAAGCCTAGATTTTGGGACTTCATAGGGCCCTACCTGATGATTTAAGGCTGTGAGACATGTATTTGTCTGGATATAATATAAATAATCTATTGTTACTTTAAAAAATAATAATAATAATAATAATAATGATACAATGGAAAGCATCTATCTGCATTTATGATAAATATTAAAACTAACAGGATAGTAAGCACAACAGCTTTCCAGATATATAAATTAAGTACTTTTTTATTGTGTAGCACATCGTTATTGTCTTGTGACACCCCAAGAATGCATTTAAAATCCTCAAGACATTCAAAAAAGAAGTAAAAGCAGTATTTTAAAAGCAGGGATGAAATAACCAACTATATGATAAATAAATACCAAATAAAAAATCACTATGTCAATGTCAGCAGCTTTTAATCAGACTGCTGTTTATCTGTCTGAAATATTGCACATAATGTTCCGAGGTTACAGCACAAAGTATTGTAATGACGCAGTATTTTTGACAGGAGGTGTTTAGCAGAGTTCATATTAGTGATGGACCTTTGTTGGTGTTAATGATCAGCTACTGCTCTTATGTTGTGTTGA
Source organism: Brachirus orientalis (assembly GCA_016785285.1). NCBI lineage: Eukaryota > Metazoa > Chordata > Actinopteri > Pleuronectiformes > Soleidae > Brachirus > Brachirus orientalis. Next base: position 2,247,310 of record JAFBJR010000504.1, on the reverse strand, counting down.
GTTTGGTGTTTTTCATTGCCTTATTTTTCCTGTTACAGATTCTTGGAGCCATATCAAGAACCTGGATAATTTCTTCACAAGGATATCCTTTTAATGATGGTGTAGTTAAATAACAGGTTTCCCAAAGTCCACTGTCAACTGTATGTCACTGGACATCATAAAATACTCACTCATACTTGCTGTGTCAGTAGTATTTATATTTAGAGAGTCCAGAGTTGCAAACTGTTTACTACCTGACTCACACAGTTTCACATAATGTCATGCTTTTACTGTAGAAGCCATGTAAAATTGAATGTCATACAGAACTTCACATTTGATGTTTGTGTATTGTGATATTTTGTTTATTCCTTAAAATAATCTTATGTAATGTAGTCTCAGCATGTTGTGTTACTTGAAAATTTCCTTAACTAGTCTGTCCACATCTATAATTTTCATCAGAAGAATGGCTTTGCTTGTATGATGCTGTCAGAGTTCTTTGAACTTGTGTAAGTATCAGTCAGTACAGTGCTTAGCCTCAGAAATACCATATAAAATAATGTAAAATGTATGCTGTTAACTAAAAGCTGAGATTTTTTTGCCCGAACAAGCTTATACAGGAATCTCATACTGATTTTTTTAAATGTTTGTATCTATACACAACTGTGGTTACATTTATTAAAAATACTTATATGTATCGTTCCAGTTAAATCAACAAAATAATAAATCATGTAGATTATCTCAAGCTTAAGCACTTAAAGATGCAGTGTGTAATTCTTTAGAGTTTTGTTGATATTCTGCCTCTCTATTGGTTTGGTGAAACAATGTAACTTTATTTGTATGCTGTATCCTTGTTATGAAAATGGGCTCTGGAAACATTACTACAGACTTGACTGAGAGTGGGTTTGTGTATATATACCAGCAGTGCAAGGGTTAGTGGGGGCAGGAAGTGGTTATACAGTCTATCTGCTGAACAACTGGGTTTTTTTGAGCAGGAAAATTCACCTCTGAAACATTTCATTCATACTTCAACCTGTTAACAGCCATCTCACTTTACCAGTGCAATGTTACTGTTGCAGTAATGTTGCTAGGCAACACAAAATCTAAACACTGGTATAGTGAGAAACACAGAGAGTCTTGTAGAGATGATAAACCTAATTGGCATTGTGTGAACTCATTTGAGAATGTTTTGTGAACTCATTTGAGAATGGTTTGAATCTAACTATTTGTAAAAGCTCTACACTACCAGTTCATTTTTTTAAGAGCTTATGTTCAGATACTCAGGTTTATTAATATGGGGTCACAAACCTTTAGCTGTAGAAAGTCTGTTTTCACAGTTATAATTCCAAACAAACATCATCCTCATATAACAACATATTTACTTATAGAACTGCAATTGTTCTTCCTTAGCAACACTGTAATTAATCTCCTGTCATAGTATGCAGAGTGTCTATTTATCTACTGAATGTAGTCACTTAATAATATGTACCATCTTGAGAATGGTTTGAATCTAACTATTTGTAAAAGCTCTACACTACCAGTTCATTTTTTTAAGAGCTTATGTTCAGATACTCAGGTTTATTAATATGGGGTCACAAACCTTTAGCTGTAGAAAGTCTGTTTTCACAGTTATAATTCCAAACAAACATCATCCTCATATAACAACATATTTACTTATAGAACTGCAATTGTTCTTCCTTAGCAACATTGTAATTAATCTCCTGTCATAGTATGCAGAGTGTCTATTTATCTACTGAATGTAGTCACTTAATAATATGTACCATCTTAATCTGTTTTGTGTTTGTTTCTGTTTTTCATTATATATCATATACTTACTAAGTATGAAGCCTAATCTCTGGGTTTCTTATCTTGTCCTTGCAGTCAGTTTCTGTTTGTTGTCATATTCACAACCTTCCTTGTCAACTGCGTGGATTATGATGTCCTGTTTGCCAATCGAGCCGTTAACCACACCGAGCCGGGTCACAATCCCTTGGATAGGAACAAAGTCACTCTCCCAGATGCCATCCTACCTAGCCCACAGTGCACTCAGAGGTAATAATGTTTAAAGTCTAATAGAGAGCTTCATTGTGTGTGAAATGGTATTTTTATGTGTAGAAAAGTCGGAGTAAATTAAAGTGTAAACGCTATACTCGCATTTTGTGATCTCGGTAATGTGTGTCCTGTTGTCTGCCTGTTTAAGGACATACATTCTTCTTAAGTAGACATGGCCCTGGATATTATCAGAACCCATTAAGACACAGGAAACCAGTGGTATACAGTATAATTTCTTAATACAGTCATCATTAGACTTTACACATACGTTTGTGCCAGATGAGGCATCTGTGGGTGAGACTAATTTCAGGGTAGGGATATAGAATAATTTCTTATCTAGCATTACCCCATAGGTTTTATACTTTTCCATGAGACATTTTAGCAATTCTATTATATTTATAATACCTAGCAATGAGGACTTCACTTTTGTGTCATCGACTTAAGAAGAAATTGTCTTTTCATTACCTGAGGAAAGCATGAACAGTCAGCCAATTATATGTTAACTTGAATATCCTCTGCTTGTTATTAGATCAAAAAGATTATTGGCTTCAGTGCTTGTTTTCGAAGTTTTGTTGTTTATTTTAACCTGACATTGATGGCTTTCAGTTGCAACATTTGTTGAAGATATTTGTGTACTGAGTTCTGACTAGCTTTAGGGAACAGGGCTTGGTAATTGATAGTCTCAGTGATGTGAAACCAGCCAGCTGAGATACTGACAACATGGCTGGGCCAGCAAACAGACAAGCACATGACACCTCACTCTCTGGCCATAGGGCTTTTTTTTTCTCTGCTTGTTTTTCCTCTAGCTACTCTTAAAGACCTCTCACCAGTTTGTTCCTCATTCTGATCATGGCTCACAAGTAATTTATATCAAAGTCAATGATATTCATTTGCTTGAAATTCTAATTTGGGAACAGCTGATCTCACAGTCTGGAACATATCTGTCCTCTTCACAGATCATCTCTTATTTCTATTTTATAACCTTGCTTCTCTCGAGAACATTCTTACATTTTGTTTATGCCTGAAAATTACCTCTATATGAATTGATATAGAAAATATTTCAAAGGACAATACTACCCAGATATTGGCAAATGAGTGTTTGTTTGTCAGTTACTGATGCTCATTGTAGTCTCGTGCCAATGTTGTGACATCCAATACTTATGAGCTTACTTAATCACAGAGTGAAGTAAGCAGGTTATCTTAATCTGTAAACAGGAGCTACTTATCAGTTTGAATTAAAATAACATATTAAGTAAGTATTAAGTTTCAATGTTTTCAAAAGGATTGGTTAATATTTGTGCTATTTTGATTGCAGTTGTTCTCAACTCTTGCTTTGTAAAAGAAAAACTTATTTTCTTCATTTTCTATCCTTCTGCCTTTTTCCTGTTCAGAATTCAAGGAAACAGTTGGAATATATTTCTTCTCATCATGGCGGCCATTTTCTGGATCTATCGACTTGTTAAAGTATTTCGCAATTTACTGAACTACTGGGAGATTAGGCAGTTTTATGTCCAAGCACTGAAGATCGGGATGGTAAGTGCTGCCCCTTGGAGGCACTACATAAAATTATTATTGCCTAAAATTTATTTGTGACATTTGTGTGTGATGTAATTAAAGTCACTCATTTGAGTAACTCACTCACTCACTCATTTTCTACCGCTTTATCCACTAGGGGTCGCGGGGGGGCTAGTGCCTATCTCCCATTTGAGTAACTGTGTCATGCATTGTTGGTTTACTTAGTGCTCCTTCCTTCTTTGTCCCAGGATGAACTATGCAACTTCACGTGGCAGGAGGTCCAAGACAGGCTCATCAGCCTGCAAAGAGAACAGCAAATGTGCGTACACAAGAAAGAGCTGACGGAACTTGATATTTATCACCGCATCCTGCGTTTCAAA
>JAFBJR010000504.1:1599767-1643193 GCA_016785285.1 Brachirus orientalis | reverse complement strand
AGGACTTTGATGGTTTTGATTGACTTGACCGGTAATGTGCTTGTTTTAGTATTGTTGTAATTAATACTTAAATAAAGCACAACCAAACTCAGTTTCGCTCCCGATCTCTCTCTGTGTGTGTGTGTGTTGTCAGGCGGACGTACGTAGTAGAGGATATGTATGTAAAACCCGCGCCCTTTCGTCCGGAGCGCCCTATGTGTCTGTTAAATACAGAAATGTCACACAAAACTGAGACTGCGCCTTTTGGTACGGTGCGCCTTTTGGTCGTGAAAATACGGTATGTTAATCTCAAATCTATGACAATATCAGTTTATCAATTAAATTTATTTATATAGCCCATATTCACAGTCAAAATTTGCCTCATTGGGGCTGAAATTGAGTTACCTCGCCTAAATAATAAATTTACACCAGGCAAACCTCTTTAGTACGTGTTTTGGTTGGCTTTTTAGCATTGAATATACATTATATTTAAATCAGTGTATACCATGTATGTTGGTACGTTGAAATTTTTTGTCAGAACTAGAACAACTAGGCTTTATTTATTTTTCAGCTTCTTAGCAGCTTAAGTTCCGAGGCTGTGATCAAAGCACTAATCTGCTACTACTAATCCATCACTTAATCATCCTCTGTTGGAATGAAAGATGTATGTTCACCACCTACAGGTCGAAACCTTAAAAGAGACTATGTTTAGACATTGACCCAAACAGAACATTTTAAATAACTGGCACGGGATAAAATTAACCGACCATCTGATCCAGATCATTTTACTACAAATTCCACTTAAATTTAAATGTAGCTTAAAGTCATAAAACTAGAATAAGAATAATTCCACTACCTCACTGAGCCCATTTAATGCAGCTGTAGGCTTTACTCTGGTATCTTAATTGAGTTTGACACTGATGAAAATCTGAAACAGGCCTATAGGCTTCATCTCCCCAACAGATGGTATGGTCTCAAACATACATTGGACTACCTTTGAGGACCTGAAAGCATCTGTCTTATGTTGACTTTTTTATTAGTGTAGCTAATAGTCCTTGCAGTTCATTTGATGTTTCTTTTTACTGTTACGTTTGTCCATCACTCTATGTTGTGAGCTGAGGCTGGCCTGAAGCGGCTGGCCTGTGCCTCAGCAGCAGCAGCAGCAACAGCAGCTGCAGCATGTCTTGTCCATGGTAATTTCTATTTCTGGCTGCAGCAGTATGTTGCTCTGCTCCTTAAATGTTTTATTCTTGTCTCTCATACTAAAAATGGCTCAGAGCAATGCCTGTCTATATCAGGTTGACCATCCAACACTGTCTCCTACGATGATGAACATTGACTTTACAGGGTCTGATTTCTTGAAAAGTTACCAGCTGCTTTTCTTGTTGAGTGATTTGGGTGTGTATGCGCATGTTTGCACCTGAACTTGGTTATCGCAGGCTAAATGTCATTCCCCTTCACTGGCTTTTGTTTTATGGCACAATGACAAATGGAATTGAGGTCAGAGTGCTCTGGAACACCTGCCACAAGTTGCTCCAGACATGGCTCTTCATTTTAGAATAAGCCAGGGCCTTTGTACTGTGTAGTACACTGTACAATTATTTTTGCAGATTCCAGACACAAAGAATAACATGAATGAACAAAAATATTCCTTATTAATACTTAAAACCCATTTTGTAGTATTTATTTCTAGTATTAGTATTTCCCCTTTCTGAAATTTAAATGCAAAATAATTTAAGTATTATACAGGTATGTGTCGTTATTTTAATTTTTTTAACAAGCAAAATTATCATACAGATGGTATTATGTAGAGAAATTAATTAGGACTCATTATCAAATTAAAGAGCAGTTAAAGATTTGTTGGAATATAGTGTGAATAATATTATCAAATGGACACAAAGTATGAAAAAGAACACATGGCAAAAATAATAATAATGACAAATGTGCAGAAAGTAGTAGAATATAAAATTGCAGTAATTTTCAAACGTAGTTTGTCTAATCCCCTTGGCAGCTCGTTCCAGAGTTGATGATCTCTGAAGTTCTATAATTAAAAGTAATTATTTAGATGTACGTATATCTGATTAAAATCCACTTGTTGAATAGTTTAAATTATACCCATTAAATGACATCAATAAAATAAACACACACACACAAGCTACTGTGTTGTCTTTTATTATGCAGCTTTAAACTTTATTACATGTTTTTGGGAAGGTCCACAAAATTGCCGAGTTTAAACAAAGTAGTTTTCTCTGCACACATTTGACAAATACATGCAAAAGATGTGCACTCGGGCTGTGTTTGTGTGCATGCGTTTATGCTCCTCGGACATATTCTCACAGCAAGACATCGCTCTGCTTTTAACATTTTTTTCTTTTGATTTATTTAATGCAGACATTGCAAGTACTAAGAAATGTATTTTATTTTAAACTTTTCTTGTATCTAAAGCAGAAAAAATGGTGCATAATCATTTAGCACTAAGGCCTGTTTAGTACCTAGTTCCAGTATCCATCTCTGCCTTATGCACAGTATTTTATCAGGGCCTCTGTCATGTTGTGCATACGTTGCTTTCTTCGGTCCATACTCTGTCCCCTTGCCTTCACAGAAACCAAGATATATGTCACCTTCTCCAGTCTGCCCATTTACTTTTATTTCACGCTTGAGCTCCTGCAATATCAGGGAGATGGTCTACAGTCCTAAAGCCCTCGAAAATCTCTCCCTGGGTTGAAGTGAAAGTACCTTGTCTGGTGTATTTTTAGTTGAGAGGCGGTTGTTTCGATTGAGTGCTTAGGAGGAATTCCTACTCAAGCATCACGTTTCTAAAAATGTACGCTCGATGAATGTCATGAAGTGCCTGGAGTTGGAGACTAATCAGCTGAAGAATATGACATGAAGCCGTCTGTTTAATTTTTGACGTTACTATTGTTTCCTGATGGTAGCTTTAATGATTGGGCCTGCTGTGTCTTCTCTTGTTTAGTTTGAACACCAATGCAGAACGTTATGACAGTCAGGGCTTAAAGAAGTCTAATTTCCTGTATATTTTTTTCTCATCAACACTATAACAATACAACAAGGATAAAATTGCCTCCACTTTTTGTCCACTTTTTGTGCTTTTATGCTTCCTCTTTGTTGCAAGTTGGTTCTAGCTTTTAGGTTCAAGTAGAGAATGTGTCAAAGTCCCTGGAGTGTGTGTGTCTATAATGTGCCTCAGTGTTTAAAGAGTGCTGGTGGGTCTTCCAGCAGTGGAGAGAAGATTGAGGAAGATGCACAGGAATATCCCTGTGGGTGACAGATGAATCTTTCAACTCAGAGTCCCGTATACTGAGACAAATCAACTCTGCCAACAGGGGTGTGGCAGGAACTGAGGAGTTTTACTGTTTCACCTTGTTCATTACTCACACACTCACCCACTACAGAGTGTAAAAGGCATTCCCTTATAAATTAGACCTAGTTGTTAAGTTTTACAATTGCTAGTAAATTGAAAGTGTCTGTATCACCAGCAGTAACGTGTTCAGTGAAGGGTTTTCTTGGATGTCCACCTTGTGTGTTCCCCTTTGTGTGTTCCCCTTTGTGTGTTTACCGCAACCCCAGCCTGCAAGGACTGAGCCTGGCTCTTCTCTGTGTCTTTCCCTCAGGCTGCTAGAAGCCAGTAGCTGCTACAGTACTGTAAACAGTACGATTAATAGCCCATGACTCATAAACGATCTCCAAACAAGCCCTGCAGCGGCAGTCTGTACCCTCTTATGTGTCTCCTACCTGTATTATTTGCCCCCACCCTCTCTTACATTGTGCTCAGCTTTCTTTTAATATGCTAATATATAAGCAAACCTCATATGCATATTGACACACCTAAGGAGACAGGCGTCTCTGCAATCACACTGTACTCCAAAATGCAGTTAAATATTCCCAGTACAGTGTCAGAACTAATAGATGGAACCATTTTGAAAGTACGATAAAATGGGGGAGGGTGTTCAATAAAAAACAGCATTCTAAGTGCATTGAGATAAATCTATAAAACTGGCAAAATCTGTACATTTCTAGTGGTTTTCTGCTATATTCACAATAAATCAGTCTTTTCCCTCAGGGTGAGTCTTTTCCCACCCTGTCTGTTGCTCATTTCGGACGAAGCTAATCAAGTCAGACTGCTATGATTTACTACGCTACTACATCTGACATTAACCAAATAGATTTCATGGTTATTGGTCCAATGAAAGCACTTTAAAAATGTAGAATTGTGGAAAACAAAGCTATTTACAATGTATTTGAAAGTCAATCTCTCTGTGTTCTACCCACCACTCAAATCTGTTTGAGCTATTAGACAAATTAAATAAGCTCGAAGCTTCTAGATCAATTTTGGCCAAATGAATGAGGAGTGTTTTTGTGGTTTATGAGATCATGTCAGTTTGACGTAGTATTAAGCACCAAATTAGGAGAGTATAAAAAATGATAGAGAGTAGAGTGGGGTGAGGGGGGAAAGAGACGGTGTGAAGGAATTTTGGTTTTATCTGCCTGCTTGTTCTGCAGTGACAATGACTGAATATGTAAGTGTAAGTAGCAGTTTTGAATGTCTGTTTCTGTGATTCCTTCACTCAGCTCTCATCCTCGAGAGCATCTGGCTCTCATCTACTCAACCTTGTCCAACATAGTTGCAGGAGACCTAAATATTTCTATGCATTGTATACTCTCAAGACAACATTACCCCTTCTTTGTTTCTTCCACTAATACAGTCATTTGTATTATTTTAGAGCCCTTTGCAGTGTCACTGTACCCATGCCAAGCTACACTGGCTCTCTCCTTTATTTTTTTGAACGTTTTCCCACCCACAGTGTAATTGACTGATGGTATCTAGTGACAGTCAGCTCAGGAGGTGTCTTAGCAAGACAGCCGCACATTCTCGAACAGACATGTGAGCACTGTGTTTCTGAAATAGCGCACTCAGTCTACCCCCTGCTATTTTTGAAACAGCCATTGATAGTGTGGTCAGAATATTAATCCCTCCAGAGGCAGAGAGGCAACACTCACAAGTCAGGAAAGGGGACCATACCAAAGTTTTAAAGTTGGGATTTGTTTCTTTATTAGTCAAAAAAAGAGACAGGCTTAACATTGTACATTACACCCCACACTACACCCCACAAATAGAGGAAAGAAGTGTCTTGTTTTGTAGAAGTGATTGTGTTGAAGGCATCTCAACCGAAAAGAGTTTCTGTAGACATCAAAGCATAGCTACAGCTGGTTGAAGGGGACCAAATCCATTCAAGAGGTGATTTGGTTCCATTTTACCAGCTTTAGCAAAGCATTTTGGAATCAGTGTTTCAGAGACAGAAAATAAAATGGCTGAAGTCAGGTGAACTGTCATAACAGCTGGACAACCAGTGTAACAATTAGCGAGAAAGTCCATGTTGCAAGTTGTTCTTTTTTCCAAATGCACCCGCTCATTAAAACGGTTAGTGCTGCGTGTCTCTTTCTCTCTACTGCTTTTTTGCTCACTCGTTCACCTTCACCCTCTCTGTGTGACACACATGTACAATTAGTGCACTGCAGCCCATTTATCATCACCCCAGTAACACACAAGTACAGTTGATCAACCTTACCCAACTCTCTCCTTTGCTGCCTTGCATGTAGACTATTTATCCTCCATGCTATCTTTTTAAGTTTTATTTCCTCCCCCTCCCAGAGAGTGAGAAAAATTGTTCCGGGAGAAAAGGATAATAATAATCTGTGGCAGTGCACTTGAGTCAAATGTCCTGGAGTCATGAAGCAATTACAGGCTCTGACAGATGGGCCCTGCTGCAAGCACGCCGCTACTCCGGTCACCGAGACGGCCAACAGACAAATGCAGAGGCATAACCACGTACACAGGCTCTCTTACTCATACTCCTACTGGATCACTCTGGGGCATCAAGTCACAACATTAATTTAAACCAGTCATTTAAGTCTTGGAGAGACTGATTTGTAGTGTAGAGAGAATAGTGTTTGTACAGTGACTGAGGGCAGATTATATTATGTCTTTTTCAGGGCTCTGCAGCCGTTTGTTGTAACATTTTCTATAAAAAAAAATCCATTCTGTGATATTACAAAAATAATCACAGTAGCACCCACATAAAGCACATAGTGATTATGTTTGTGTTTGTGTCCTTCAGTTATGGTACTTGTAGTCATTTATAAGATCAATAAACTGTCTTACTATTAGGTTAACATCAAGACACATTTGTCAAATTTTAACTATGCAAAGATTTGTTTTATTATTATTATTATTTATTTTACAGGTTTAGTTATTTATTTTTGCCGCATTCATCCTCTGAGCACCTTCTCTGTCCTCGATCTCTGAATTAGGATACACTAATGTAACATTACTTTGGTCTATTTTAGGTCATCATTACTTTCTAATTATTTTTGATAAATGTTTCTTGAACGTCATATAGTTAGAGGAACCTGAAACATGGTCAGATATTTTAATATTTAAACTTTTTTTCCTGCCAAAGAGTTTCTTGAAAAAGGCCAGCAACAGCTGATATATGGTGCTGCTTGTGGTAGGCCTATGTTGATATGGCACAGCAGAGGCAGGTCTATTTGTAACAAACACATGCACATTCATGCTTGCTCACGCACACAGAGTCTCAGTCACTCAGAGTCAGGTGGCTGCGCTGCTCACCTCGTCTAAGGGCCATAACAGGGCAAAAGAAGGGGCACAGGCACTGAGCATTTGATAATGTCAGCATCTGCTGTGTTTGTCACTCACACAGCAGGTCATTGCTATTGAGGGCCTGGACGAAACATGCAGTGCAAGCCATTCACTTGTTCACGCCTCCTGTCTCAACAGATGGAACCTCATGTTCATGGGTCTGAATGGTGGAAAGAACTGACACCTAAAAATTAATCTTCATTCAGTTTTTCCTCTCTTAAAAGGAAAAAAAATGTTTTAGAAGTGGACTGAGGTGACCTTTTCTCTGTTTTCCCTTTTAATGTTGAATTATTATAAACAAGCCTGACCCTTTTTTTAGTGGCCATTGAAAGGTTTTTTTTTAAATCATCAATTCAGCTTTTTGTAAAATGATGTAAATTGGACTCAAGGATCCCATCGAGTATTTGCTTGGGACCTCTATTTTATTTTATTATTATTACTTTTTTTGTAAATCAAATGATAAATATATATGTGTAGACAAATAATTTAGGACTACATGCTGTTAATTGTTGGTGTCACCTCAGTTCCAATATTGTGTCAAATGCAGTTTGACACATTAAAAGTTGATCAGTTCAGAGGGGAGTTTCTTGTATTTTAATAGTGTGGAGCTGTTTATAATAGAGTGCTATTTATACGCTTTTCAATTGCTTTGCTGCAGGAGAAATTTTAAAAGTATCGACTAATTCCACTCGCCATCTACTTACAGCATTAACTGAATTGTAAGGGAAAAAGTCTAATTTGATGAAGGAGCACTTGATAAATTCAGGTACTGTGTGACTGACTTCCTACCAAGTTTTACTGCAGTAATAGTGACATTACAATAACACATTTATATTTATCACAGTGTAGCCCCTGATTAATTTCTTGATTGAAATATAAATGTAATGATCTTGTTAGTTCTCTTTTTAATTTATTTTCTGTTTCTTTTCTGTGTATCTTCAAAAATTACCTTCAGCAGGTTTGGGGGCCACATTTAAAAGGTTTTAAGTGAGGTAAACCTGAGTTCATACTGGTAAAGGTTTTGTCGGTGATCCAAGTGTGGGCCAGAGACAGGATCAGAATAGGTGAAAGTGCTAGATATGAATAGCTTGCCGTACAAACTCCTCCCCATGTCCCCCTGACTTCATGTCTCTGTGTGCCTCGGTCCATATTCCGTTGCAGTCAACAATTGGAATCAGCTGACGGGCCAGAGTCGACTCTGATCCTGCATTGTCACTTTTTTGATGGTCTAATCTGACTGCCATGCGGTCCAGCAAAGCATTTGGCAAGCATAGCAAACGTGAACAATGGGAGCAGGAATCGGGGGCAGAGAGGGGAGCACGGGGCAGCCCAGTTGATTTGGGGTGGGGGTGTGGATAATGGCAATAGCATAAAGGGAGGACCGCCATAGTTAAACACACAAGATTGTGAACACTAAAGCCATATGATACAGCTGTAGGATTTTGTGGCAGCAGTCCTCCTCTTTCTGCCTACTCAGCAACTTTTTCCTATTAGTTCAGTACCATATTTAAAAAAATCATTAGCAATTGCTGTTTTTGTCCTCTTTATCTCACTGTCCATGTTGAAGAAAAGATTATGGTATTAATGATCAGGAACAGCTTCAGCATGCCACTCACTACCTGCTGAAGTTTGTGCTAAGTTGCCACTGGCTGAATTTCAAGGGCTCTGATGCAGTAAAATTACCTGATAATGAAAGGAAATCTTTTACATGATGCAAAGCGACTGTACGCCCGTAGTTAGTAAAGGTGGCCAAATTAATGCAGCTTAAACCATCCTCGAAACCTAATTGCTATGTAACTTAACATAAGTGTTTAATGAAATGTTGGATTCAGTTGTTCGTGTATCTTGGATGGGAGATTTTTACTGGCGAGGTCAGCCAAATTGTGAAAGCTGTAAGTTCCCTACAGCGATTATTACTGCAGTGAGACTGCCCAGAGACAGTATAGCTAATGTACAAGCCTCACCACTCACATTCGTGCTCTCTTTCCCCTCTCTCTCTCTCTCTCTCTCTCTCTCTCTCTCTCTCTCTCTCACACACACACTCTTATTTCTCTCCTTTTACTCAGCTTGCTATTTTCCCTCACACCATAATCACAGCATTATTAACACAAACATGTCCTTAGACAGTGCTGTCCAACATTATTTTCCCAAAACGAGGACTTGCACCTCACCAAGAATACATACTTCTTTACATTCCATAGCTATCATATGTTCATATGGGTACATAAAGAAGTATGTACACCAAGGAGGTAATCTTAGGTATGAAATTTTCTCACCTTTTGCCAAGGTCAGGAAGTTTATGAGCATTTTTCCTCACCGTTCTCACTCCCAAGTATGGTAGCCTGCACCGTAAGGTGACTTTGAGTGTAAATTCAGTTCAACACTCAAAGCTTTCCTCTGGTTGCCATGTAAGGCTGAACAGCCAGTCCCCCCGCCCCTGAACATAGCAGAAGTTTTGCAGTCCATACCATAATCGACTGTTACAGTGACCCCCCCACTGTCCTCCAAACAAATGGGAGAAGCCAGGAGGGTTGGGGGGTGATGTACAGCTTCCTCTTGTTTTCTGCAGTTAGGAAGTGATCTTTTTTTGTCTTTCCAGAAAAGATGTTGTGATGGTATTTTAAAGAGTTGGGTAAAAACAGCAGCGAGGAAGAGATGGGATTTCTCCTTGACAGGAAGTCCTTAGTGTGAGGTGCCTCTGTGTGTGCCTCATCTTGTTAGACGATCATTTGCTGTGTCCCGGGAGCAGAGTTGCACATATAAGCTGTATGGCCCCGCTGACATACTGAACATTCTCACTTCTCTCCTCCCACTTCTGTTTCAGTCCGTCTCCCTCACCGCCATCTCGTTCTCTTATTTCACCCCCTTACCCCCCTCACTTGTGTATCCTCTCTTCTTCCCTATTTCCCACTTCTACCAATACGTACCCTTCTCTGGCCTGTCTCACTTGTGTCAGCGGCGTCCCCAGTGGCTTGCTGGAGCGGTTGCTGATGTTTGAAAATGAGGGAGATCCAAGTGAAACAGGAAGCTATTGTGAGCAGGATTTGGGCTTTAGGCACAGAGGCAGGCCATAGGTCACATGAAGGCGCTAATGCCCACTCAGCACTTGTGGATTGGTCCTGGTTATACCCTACATCCACCAACACCCCCTCCCTGCAGGACCTTGTTTCTATTGCTCTCTATTACTCTCTGTCGCTCTCTCTCCCCCCACACTCTGTTTTTATGATCATCTTCTCTTACTTTCTCTTGCCTGTGATCAAACTTCACCTGTCTGTGTTCACAGGGAAACCAGCTGTTCTGTTGCGGAGTGGGTGGAACAGATCAATAACCATTTGCATGGTAGCGTGAATTGTTCAGCAAGCCTCTAATGAATCTTTGCCCCGGACCAACACATTCCACAAGTCCACACTGCCTCTAATCAGGCTGAATGTTTAGGCAATGGGTGTAAATCGCAAAATGGATTAGGGGTGAACCAGCTTAAGTTTGAGTTTGGAGACAGGGTTGAAGACAACTGAATAAATGGGGGAAAAGTGGTGCAATATTTTTGCAGTGGAAGGTTTTGGAATAATAATGAAGGGAGGTTGAACTAACAGTGACAGTTGTTCTCAGTACGAAGATAGGGCTGGGCAGGTGGGTGAGCCTGGTACTAAAGGTGTGACGTCCTGTTTAGGAAATGTCACAGCCACCCGAGAGGATGAGCACATAGGAGAGAGAGCGGGTGAAATTCCTTCCTACACAGTGTGATGGAGGTTGGGGAACATGAACCAGCGAATTAGCCCCGTGGTTGTTGTGTCTGTTCTGGTTTGGGCGATAACACTGCAGTACTGTGTGCCCTGCATGCCCTGCCTGGCTGATTGCAATCCTTTACAGATAGAAAGGGAAAGGAAAGTGGGTTACCACCTTAAGTGCTATAGGTTCAGCCAGTGACACACATCTATCCAGCCAACCATTGCTGCAAATTTCCCCTCCTACCTATCCTCACACTCCCCCCACATCTGTGTTAATACGCTTCTCACAGCTGTGTGCCGCCAATCCGCTTTTCCCCCTGTTCAGACCTCCCAACCTGCCCAGTGTTCATAATTCTGATGCTTCGTCATCCCTCTGATTGCCACATTCCATCTTTCCGCCCAAATCAACCGGAGTGTGACGTATCCTCAAACTTACCTCCCATCAATTAAGAATGGCACTGATCTCCCCTGTCCCTCACTTTAGGTAAAAAGTAGTCTGGTAACAACAAGAAGAAAAGGATAAACAGGTTTTTTTTTTTTAAAACTCAAAAATAACAAATTAAAAAGTCCCAATAATGATAGTATCCTCAGTCATGGTGATAAAAACATCTTGGAAGATGTCAGATGCAGAGAACAAATTGTGCATTGGGGAATTTTGCTCCACACCAGTGCAGGTCTGAGTTAACGAGTCCGTCATTAGACAGCGGCAGGGCTGCAACCATGAAGCCTAATGAGCCAAAGAGCTCTGCTGCAGCAGCATGTCCGGCCAGTGCCAGGAACACAACAGAGAGACGGAGGAAAGGCGAGCAATTCAAGAGAGGGAGGGAGGGAGAAAGAATAAAATGAGAGAGATAGAGTGGGGAGTGCAAAAAACGGGGCTACAATCCATGTGGACCATATCAACTCTTCAGCTTCCCTTTCCCCAGTTTCACCTCCTCCTGCATCTTCTTCCTCTTCACACTTTTTTTTCATGCCTTTATTTCTTCCCTTCCTCTAAGATGAAAGGAACAAGAGAAGGAGGGGAAAAAAACAAGATGTTCTCTGGTTAAGTTCTGTCCCAGTGCTGCTCCTACTGCTGTTGCTGCTGCAGAACAGTACATTCCACTCCCCCCTCCGACTACGCGACTCTCAGTCAAGCCATGCAGTTAATAACAGATCACATCCGAATAAGACAGAGGGAACACACGGGACAGGAGACGTCAAGGCCTGTCGGGGGTTAACTCCTTCCAAAACCGAAAGATGGACACACATTACCTGTCAGATCAGTTTCTTATCTGAGCTGCTTCTCCTCTCTTCCCCTCCTCTCCTCCTCTTCCCGTTGTGAAGAGAGCCATAATGACCTAGAGAGCGCTCCAGCTGCTGCAGCCATCGTGTGTGCCGGGTGCACGGCTGACTCGCTGAATCAGCTTCTATGATTGGGGGGAGGAGGGGTGGTGACGGGCAGGTTGAGTGCCAGAGTCAGGGAGGAGGGAGGAGGAGAGAAAGTGGGCACACACACGCGCACGCATACGTTCCCACATAGTCCCACACAAACCAGAGTCATACCTTTAGAAGAAGACATAGAGCTAGCATGAAGGGAAAAAAGAAAGGAGGGGGAGCCCAGAGACAGAAGAGAAAGAGAAGGAGGGGAGAAATTCTGCAGTACTCTCCTCTTCGTCAAGTGCTTTCTGAAGGGGGAGAGCTGGGAGGATGCCCTGGTTGTTGGAGGAGGTAGAAAGTGTAGCAAGCATCCTCCAACCCTGCCTTTTTCTTATTCTACTGACTTACCCGTGCAGCCCCAGAGCTTTATCCTGCTCCTTAGAAGCACTTTTGTTATTCAGTGGAACTTTTTACATCAGGTTTGGACAGGGAGTTTAGCGAATGTTTCAAAGCAGAATTGTGATTGGAAAAAGCTTCTGTGGTTCTGTGCTAAAAGAGAGAGCTGTACCTTTTAATAGTACCTCTTGGTCCATGTAAATTTGATTATTATTGTCACAGACTGGACATGATGGATATGACAATATCTTTTTGGTATGTATAGTAATTTTTTTTTTTGTACTTGAAAGTCATCATTATGCATCTTATGCTTTCCTCAAAGTGCACTGCAAGGGTCGCCGTTTCACTGGCAAGAGATTAAGCAGCGATGCTGCCACAGTTGGGAGGGCAGAGAGCACAGGAACAACACAAGGGCAACAAATTACGGACAAGGGGCCAAACAGCCAGCGGCTTCCTACCCACAGTGCAAGGACTGAGCTAAATGGTTACTGCTTTGTGGGAAGCCAGGCATGTGAAACATGCCTTGGCCCCTGTTGCCGGGGTGCTCCTGTGTCTTGTCTCACCACCTACCTGACCATATTTAGGCAAGCAGTGCAAAAAATAGTTCCCACTTCACTCCACTCTGCTCTTCTCCTTGTCTCAACTCCCTCACCGCCTAACCCCACCCTCTCCCCTACAGCAACTGTTGGCTACAGGCTCCAGGAAGCCTTTCTACAGCTCCCTGCCTATTGATTCCACTAGCCTGGAAGGAGAGAGGAGCTTTAGGCCAGCTAGCCACTGCTACCATTTGCTGCGCTATTTTTAGTAGCTCCAAATAAAGTGGTCTCCCGTGCTCCCACTTTTATATTCTTGATTCTTTTCCCCTCCTCCCCTGTTTTACATCCTTCACCACCATTTCCAGTGCCTTCTCCGATACCATCCCCTCACTGTGTGTCCTTTTAACTCCGCAGTCTATATCATTCTTGTGTTTAAATAGAGCTGAAACACAAGCTGGTAGAGCTTCCATCTGCTCACCTCTATACTTAAAATAACTGTATATTCAAGAAATGGAGGAAAGAGTAAGGCTGAATGTGTTGTGCAGAGAGGCATGGAGGGTTGTAGACAGCAGGAGATTTTTTGGTGTGATCTCATTTATTTATTTTCTATACACTCTCTAGCATTGCAGGGGGAAAAGAGGCAGCCGCACCTCTGAGGCAATGAAAAGTTTGGGCTGTTTTCTCTTTTTTTGAGCTCTCATTAATTTTCAAGTGTCTTTTTCAAGCTTTCCCGAGGCACAGCCACTGACGAATCTGTTTAATTAGTTGGACTCATCACGGGGCACATCTATACAGTATAGAAGTAATGTCCTCTATGCCCTACTCTTTTTTCCACTCTCTTCTTTCCTCTTTTACCTCTTCTACCTCAATGACAGTCCTCTTACTTACCCCACCTGCATTTTAACTGCACAGTGCCCCAGGATGTGTAAGACCATGGTTTTGCACACCAAATACTCTCTTCAATACGGTAATCACATGGAAAGCAGAGTCTGACATTTTACTTGTAATGAAGGAGACAGTGAACACTCACAAACACCCTGAATAAACCATGAACATTTATCAAAGCATATTGTCATGAGCCAGAAAAATGTCATGCAATTGTCTGCTCCTTGATTTGATAAGCCTTTTGCGAAGCTTACAGGCATTCTGCCCTTTCATTCTCAAGCCTTCATGGTTGAGATAATTCTGCATAGATTTAAGTGTGCAATTTAATTAATATATATTGTCGCTGCAATTTACAGCATTTCGATTACGTTATCTTTACAGCTGTTACAAGCATCGACCATTTCTGAGGTAAAATGGATTCCTAGCTAATGTGTCCACTCAAAACTCGACCCTTACATGGCTAATCAAAGTGCAGAGTTGATGCTGTATAAATGTCCACCAGTAACTGAACCACAATTAAACAATGAAGTGGAGTAATTTTCCAGGCAGTCCTTTGATGCAATAACTGTATCTTAACGCACTTACTGAACATGCATATTTTGAACTTAGTGTTGTAGTTTTTTTCTTGTTTTATTAAATGTTATGTATTTGGTGTATCCCCTCTGTGGGTCTCCACCCTCACTGTTCCAGCCACCCGACCCACCAGTTAAATCTCAGTTACAATCCAGCATCCCATCCTCCTCTGAAACTCGGCAGCATGGCTCACATCTTCCCTCCATGATGAATAGTGTGGAGCTGAATGTTTAGCTGAGCAGTCAATCGATCAATAAGAAAAGGGTCTACTAATGGATGTGCTTTGTTTCTATCCATGAAGGCATGGATTGGGTTTTTCTCCCCATGGGTACTGCATAGATGCATCTCCATTCACAATTATAAAATAAGTAAAAATGAATGTGGAATCATCCATGTTGAGGTTTTTATGATCCTTTATATTTAAAAGTGTGGGTGTAGCTGTAACTCAGCTTAATATGGTTTGTTAGGCTTTAATTTTGGGTATATACAGTGGAAAAATCAATATATTTAGACACTGATTAACAGCAAAAGGCAAGAAGATCACTTAATTGATCTAAATTAAGTAAAAATATAAAACAACTGGTTGCACGTATTCAGTCTGGGGGTGTGTGTCTGCATTAGTGTCTATAATTGCTGCCATAGTGTATAATGTATTTGTGTGTTGTTGTTTTTTTTTCACCGTGACATTAAATAGTCTTTCTTCTTGTTTCCAATGCAGTTTAAAGTTGTAAAACTATAAAATGGGAGAGTCCAGGAGTGTCATCGTGGTGAACATCTTTTATGAAACATTATATATAATTTTTGTTTGGCATGTCAAAATTAGAGCTTGTTCTTTTTTGGATTAAGGTAGAGGTTAATTTCCCTCTCGGGTTAAAAAGTTTTGTTCAGGGAAGCTGGTTCACCTTGTCTTAATTCCTCTTTTCTCTGTACACTCCCACCAGTCAACGCAATACAGGAATTACTACTACTTCCAGTAGTCCAGTCTGTGCTTTTCTCTTTCATCAGCCCTGTTGTTCTTCGTGTTTTTGTGATCACTCTCGTCACTTCCTTTTCCCTACTATTCCTGCACCCCACTCTCCTGTCCCTTACCCTCCTCCCACCAATATATATAGTGCATCATTCAAAGAGGTGAGGCTGATGAGCACTTGAAGGAATAAAAGTGATTTATGAAAGGGACAGCCTTCCTCGGTGCTGGAGGGGGAAGCCAGTGGCAGTCAGGCTCTGTGATCCCGCCCATTGTTCCTTCCAGCTTCCAACTCCTCTGTCTCTCCTGTCTCTGATCTTTACTGGTGCCGCATGTTACCATTAAGTGACTCATAAACAGCACAAATACCTGTGCACTGCAGTAGAGGCTGCACAGGATATTCGTTAGCTGATATATTTGTTTCAGCGTATGTTAAGTTCATTAAGTTCATTGCCCACAGCCTTTTTTTGTCAAAACATTCTAATGCTTTGTTAAAAGACAATAAATACAGAAGGTCAATTTCAGATAGAGAGAGAGTATCCATTGTGAATAAAGAGAGAATAAAGCATAGCAAATTATTTTCACTACAAACAACGGTTTTCACAGATCTGTCTCAACATTATAACTAGTTGCATGTTTTATTGTTTGGCTGATTGATGAATTAAATCACACTTTCATTCTCTCCTGCTTATATGTTGATCGTAGTAGAGCTACAACTTATCCTCCCCGACATTGAGCGAAAGGCATGGCTCAATCGAGACAGGTTGCTATGCTAATACAGGCCCAACATAGGGTTACAGAGACACATTTCTATTCACAATCCCATTAAAACCTACAGGCAGTTTTTTTGTCCCAGGTCTGGATGATCTGACTGTGGGAGGAATCTATTGGACCCATAGAAAACCTATGTGCATATCTGGAAAAAATGCAAAATACGACCTGATTGAACGGCTATGAAATGTGAGCCATTTGTGATAATCACCACACTATCATGATGCCCTAGACTGGTGTATTTTTGCTGGATTTACTGATCAGAAAAACAACTTCTCTCTGAGATTTGTGTTGGCATCAACCCTTAAAATCTTGTATCAGTCAGATTCTGCAATGCAGAGATGCACGTGAGTACAGCACCTTTTTCTTTAGTGCAGAGTGCAGATACATGCAAACCCACAGTACAGTATATTGCATATAATCCATATTTGCTTTCATGGAGTTGGGCAATTAAGTAAACACCTGCATAAATTTACACCGTTTATATTATGATTAATCTGAGTTTGTCCTTTATGATTTAAAGTTTTAGATTTTCCAGTCTAACACAGGTGAGCTAGATGCTCCGATCAATAACCTATAAATAAAATAAAGGAAGGTAATAGGGAGGGCACCAAAGCCACTGTGGATTATGCATGAGTTTCTCCTTGTCACCATTTGCTTGAATACAGATATACACTGTTCACATAATACACAGTAACTTTACTGCAGAAACTCAACTCAGCAATTCATTTCAAAATTTGAGCACAGAGATGCGTCAAAGCAATATCGCTGTATTAGACATTAGATTTGTTATATCAAACTGTATATAGTCTTGAGAGATTGATTCCACTCACACTTTTTTAATTACAATTGTCTCCTTAGTATTGTTGGTTATTGTTTTCACTTGTTTGGATTCTGTCGCGTTTTTTTTTTTTTTTTCCTTATTTAAATTACTTACTGACGAGTGCACCCATCAAAGATGTAGTGCAGTGACTGGATCGCTCAGTGAGCTTGGGCACCAGTTTGCTGCAGCATGAGCTGTGACTTAATTTAAGAGTCCCCCAATCCTAGAATCCCTCCTAGTGTCCACCTCTATAAGAGCTGGGACCAGTCCAAGAGATCAGCCAGAGGACAAGCTAATACAAGCCCCAATCCTCTTGTGGCCAATCACAACGCCTACACTTCTTCCTCGGGTTGGGCCAGTGGTGGCTCAGAGCCAATGGATAAGCTCAGCCATGCTGTAATGCTCTGTCTGTCCCATGGCATGCTGAAACATTGAGTCCTGGCCTCTATGTTGCTATAGCACATGTTGAGAGAGGGAGGGGTGGGGTAGCAGAGGGAGGCAAGGATAGATGGATAGTGGAGGAAAAGAGGGAATAGGTGGAAGGAGGAAGAGAGAAAGGGAAAGAGAGAAGGAGGGGTACATCCCTTACTGTTTGGGACTCAAGGACATAAAGAGCTTTTGGGAAAGTGACTATAGCATGCAGAGAAAAGCTTGCATTGTGAAGTCGCCTTTTTCACTGGTGGTATGTTTTTTTTGCCCACTTGCCAAACCTAGAAAGAGCAGGATTTATTTGTGGCACTTTAAGTGCCTCGGCAATGCAGGTAATAAATATGACAGAGCATGGTGATGTACTTCCAGAGCACAGCTGTCAGACATCCTTAATATTTTTTCCCCCATTTAAAAACAAATGTAGTTTATCTATTTACTTGATATATTGAAATAAGTAATTTAATTTATTTTGGCTCTAGATAGTAGTTTTACATCGATGGGCATCGACTCGTGTGTTTTTTCTTTTTTATTTATCTACGTAAAATGTGCTGCACTCTTATAAAGCATCACTATAAACTGTTCTAAATACAGTTTAGCTTGACACAGTTCTAAAGTCCTAATATGCCACACTTTTCTTTTTAAAATCTTAGTTACTAAGTGTGTTTCATTTTTTCATATTTATACATTTTTCCTCATCCTGTTCTATATCCCATATAGCTTACTATAGTATCAATATACTAATAGCTTTACACTTATTCACCACAACTATTGCTTTGTAAATGTTAATTTGGTCGTTCTGATTGGGATTTGCTAATTATTTAAAATAACAATGTGAAGGTGCATTTGACCAAAGTCAACCAATAATAAGAAAAGTGTAAAACAAATTCAGTATTCATATATATGATCTTTATGACCAGATATTTGCAAAAATCCTACATTTTGTCCTATGTCCGCTAATATGTACTATTGTGTCAGTGGATGTCGGGTAAGTAATCTGAATGGACACATTCAGGCCAGTGTTCAAATCTAAACCATGCTTAGCTGTTGAATAATGTAGGCCACGTTACCCTGGTAACCTCCACGGACACCTAAGTCAATGGCTTCCATGTAAAAGCGTTTTTGACGAGTCAGAGAGATCAGGATATTTGTTTGTTTGTATCCTATCATGTGCTTGTGCACTTGTGTGTGTTGATTCTTGAGGGACAAAATCTGCAAAAATAAAGCATTTACTTGAAAAAAAGTAAAAGCATTACGTTACAGAGATCAGGCAGAATTGCCTATGCGGAAAATTGTAGGGGAATTTAAACCTCCATTACACAATCTGTAGAATCATGGATCTGTATGGTGTATGTTGGTTTCTATAGAGCCTTATCTGTGTAATGTATAGTACATTTACACAAGCTCCATTAACAAGCTGGCTGTTAGAGATTTTCTCTACTGTTCTGGGGCATATGGCCTGTTGTGTTAGTACTTAGAGGAGCCAGTAGCTGATACAAGGCCTTTTATCCCCATTATTTCCCTCTGCAAACAATGGACTTTAATTACCAAATCACTCTTTCAGCCACAGCTCCTTCCAATGTGCCTGCAAGTCTAACTGCTAAAGAAGTTGGACTCATCAGCAGCAATACAGCTGCTTGTTTGTGTTACTTTGGATCTGCTCTGCCAATTACTGTTAGAGAGAATTTGATGATGTTTTATCTTAATTTCTCCATTGTGTTTAAGTCGTAATATTGTTACTGCTGGCTTTTTGTGCATAAAGGGAGCCTCAACACAAAGAGAAGAATGTTTCTGCGTAGTGTGGATGCTGGCCAGGGAGTGTGGGGTGATTTAAAGTGTTAGATCTGCCGTGAGACTGTAGATCACAGGAGCCTCTCAGACCTTCTACCCGTATGGTGACAGCATGGCAGGCTGCTGAGTGGCTGTCGATCGAAGGACCTTCAGAGCGGCTGACTTCTCCACCATTCTCCAAAGCACAAAGTCAATTCCTTAGTTCTATTTACCACTCTGCAGTTAATTTTACCAGGCAGGATTAAGTCTAGTCTTGCACCAAAGAAACTGCAAAATACTTTTATACTTACAAAATGGCCAGTAGCTCAACCCCAGTAAAAGAATCATTATCAATCTTATAAGTAACACTGGCTTCACAGGTAGGGAAGTATTTAGCTGCTGTTAGGTCATGGAGCATATGCCTAAAAACCCGTAATTATTTCTCCATTTTCAAGATAATTTTCAGTCCTAACCCACTGTAATTGTTTTGCAGTGTATTTTCTCCCTAATTTGCTTTGTTCAGGATGTTTCTTGGGCAGTAGGTGTGTGGCCTCAACTTTATAACAGTTTATAACAACATTCACTTCTCTCTGTCCATTTGACTGTAGTTTTGGTCAAGTCATCTCTTCCCCCACCCCAATCCCCATCTATCTAAGTCTGTGCAAAAAGTGAAGTCAAATATTTTCATGGTTGATTTAAGTATGATTTAGGTGACTCTTCAGTCTAATATAACCTGCATGCTCTTTTTGTGATAGAATTGTATATTATACCTCTTACGGCTTGTTCCTGAAATGAGAATGGGACTCTTCCAAGGTGCTTAGGAGAATAAAGGAGGATAAAGTGCACAGGAAGAGTAGCATGGGAAAATAATTGGGTCATCCCGAACCAATGGGACATTAACATGCCATTGGGGTTCTCTAACTGTCTTACTCTCTCCTTCTTCATAAATTGCTATGAATCAGGACACCCTCATAGTACTAGATGATTTAAGGCTAATTAAAGGTAAGCTAATGTAGGGTCCAACCTACTTCCCGTATGACCAGAAAACTATACTTGTGAATGTTTGAAAATGCATTCAAAAACCTTGAAGGCAACATCAGTAGCTTCAGTGAAAACAAAAACGTCATCAGAAGTGCAACCCACTCCCGTCCTGCCCTTCCCAGTTTATGCAAATAGGCCTTAATAAAAGCTTGCTCACTCAGGGGCTTCAGGTATAGGCAAGCAATGGAAGGTCACATTGTAAGGGAAATTATTCTCCTCACGGCATAATAATGAAAGCTTTTTTTTTATCAAGCAGGGCCTGTTAGGTTCTTGTCCTCAGCTCTATGCTGCGCTGCTGGTCTGAACACTCCTTGTGTTTATTTACTCTGTCCACAGTAGGTGAGCCCTTAGCTGTGAGACAGCAATGACTCGAGCAAAGTAGTAACAAATTGCTTCAAGGGAAGAAATGATGGCCAACCACTTACATTTGCATAGATATTATAGGCTGCTTTGATGATATCATCATTTGAGATGCATATCTGACATTTTATTTTTGTGAAGTTGACTGTCCAATTTTTATATTGAAGTTGTTATGGCCTCACTTAATACTTTGTATATTTGGAAAGAAAAAAAAGAAGCTAGTTTGAATGCCAACACTCCATTCAGCAATTGAAGATGAATGAAATGCTGAACAAATTTATGACTCTTAACTCTCTCAGCTGCCACTGAGTTTTAGGCACTCCTCCTTCCAAACCTTTATCACACATGATAAAGTGCACCTCCCTGTCTGCAGTGGGGGCACCTCCCTGTCTGCGGGGGGGGGGGGGGTATTCCATTTAAACTTAGTGGGTTACATTTATGAATGATTTGTTGTGAACAGCATTCTCTGTTTCAAAGAACCTTAAAGTATTGATCCTGTCCCCATTGAGCAGACACCTCATTTATTCTCTGAAGCTGCATCATCTGCAGACAACTCGGCATCAGAAAGGAACACAGTGTGAATTTTGGGGAAGGAATTATATAAAATGACTGTCCTCATGTGACAACCTAAGTTCAACTGGTACAGTATAGTTAAAGATGAGCAAGAAAACTAAAGTGAAATGATTTCTTAATTGCTTTATTTGCAAAGGCTTTGCTCAGTTGCAATGCAGTTGATTTAAAACACTTAAAGAAGTGGAAATAGATATGTATTCTTTGTCATTATTATTATTGGATCCTGATTCGTCACGTTACAGTTTCAACAAGGTGAAGAATAAACTTTGGTCAAGGTCAAGAATGAACTTTGGTCAAGGTTAAGAATGAAATATGGTCAAAAAAAATATTGTTGTGGAGAAATTTGAACCACTGATATAGATGCTTGACTGTATGTGCTCAATCACAGTTACAAGACTAATCATTTTTATTATCAGCTTTATTAAGTTTTTATTTTTCCAAGACAGGTGGCACCTTTTGGCAACTAATTTCCAATGCAGAATCTGGATCTACTTTCTTGAGCTTGAAGCCTTAGTTAATGGATGATTTTATGCCAAACACGTCTCCCACATCAGAGTAAGCATATGTTTGTGAGCAGCCATTAATCTCATGCCCAATGTTGACTGTTCTCATTTTGCCCTGTCCTACGACTCTCACTCGCTGTTGTAATAAAGGCTGCTGACCACCACACAGATGGCTGTCAGCCACGCGAGGGCACCAGAAGGGCCATGTTGACCCCTACACCCAAACAAACACCCACAGAGGCATACACTTCAGTTGGCATACACTGTCTCACATACCATAACAAATGCCGACACACAGAGCTGAGGGCGTCAAAGAGTGTACTGGTCAATGACAGATTGCAGTCCAAGACAACGAGCCCTGGTGTGGGTCTCCTGAGATCTCTCACAGGGTGACCCAATTCCATCATGTCTCCTCCTCTCCCTCTCTCCTCTACCACTCTTCCTTTCTCATCTGCTTGTCCTCTTGCATTCACAAGAAACATTGCGTTGGTTTTAAGGTTCAGCTGTCACAGGAAAATCCTCACTACACTCTAAATATATTTCCCTCTTACAGCAGATTTTTTTTACCTGTCCACTTCAAGTCAGTGTCACGTATTACACAGTGAAAAGTCTGCAGCCTGAGCTGGCCACACTCACTCTTTTTGCTCATCATCCTACCTGAAGAGCCAATACACAGTTTCCCTCATATCTCCCTCAGTCACCGCAAACATCGCTTGCCCAGGAGATTAAAAAAAAAAAATCAAAGATTTATTAGGGGCTTCTTAATTTGCTCTCCTTTTTTCTGCATTTACAGCAAATAGCTTAACTGCATTGCAGCAGTGCCAGTATGGGGCATTAATATTAATGTCTGCCCATTTTGCCCAGCATGGCAGGGAGCCTGTCAATCCAGTCTTCTATTGGAGGGGCTCCCTACACCAACAAACACCTGCCCAGCACTCTAGTGCCTGGTTTTGACACTTGAATGTGCCAGTCTGTCCCTATAGAGAGGAGGCATACATTCATTGGCTGGTGGTTCTACGTGTTAGGAGACATCTGCAACCAATCCAGATGCACAAATGTTATGTATTGCACCAATAGGAAGAAAAAAATGGCTACAAAAAGAACAAAGGCTTAATGTGGGACAAATGTCCTTGATTCTTTTGGTAGTTTATCAGTTTTTCTTTTCATGTTTTCTGGAAAGAAAAGCTAAAGGATGTTATCTTAAACTACAGGGAGTATGTTTAATTTCATAGCTTTAGGCAGGAGCCTGATGTGACAAGGTTTCTTCTTTAGTAATTTGCTTGCTCAAGTCTTAACCCAGTGGGAGCACCGTGGATGAAATTTCTCAAAAGTCCCCCCATGAGATGTTAAATCTACAACACGGCAAGCATATAGTTCTCTGTAACAGGCAATGTATTATGAACGTGAGATTAGGCAGAATGGGTGCAGTAGCTATATCATTTAAGCAGAGCTTAAACATGGCTGCAAGCAGTGCAGGTGTGTGTGTGTGTGTGTGCGTGCGTAAGCCTCTGTGTGAAGAGAGGTAGAGAGAGAGCTCAGGAGCCTTGGATCAGTGTGCTGCGCTGTTCATCACTGCAGCAGTACACCAACTCTGAATCTCTGTCCATACAGAGGTGCTGACTGCTTGCCCCCCTGCCTCCCTGTCCCTCTTTCTTGGCTTTTCTCAAGCGACTTTGCTAATGATGCTGTCTTTCATTACACCAGAAAGAGAGAGAGAAGCTGTATGTTTAGCAAAAACCTGCAGGGAACCAGTCATCCTGATTACCTTCTGTCTGAAAGCATGCCAACATTTTGGTTTGCACCGGTTTGCGTTTTTCCCCCTGTGTCTTCATAGTTAACTGTTTTCATTGATTCTGCAGGCTGGGGTTTTCCTGTCCAATGCTAGAGCCCATGTCCTCCCTATATTGTTTGAAACTGTATTAACCCCACAGCTGTGTACATACTCCAGAGTATGCACTATAGTAGGGCTGCCCAGCCATATCAGATTCACAGTAAATTATGCTGCATCCTTTTGTCACAGTTCAAAGATATGGCTTTTGTGATTGTTCAGTGTTGATCAAGACCAAAAGTGTTCCCCCTGCACTGGTACTTTAATGTTTACTGAAAGTACATTGTGTACCTTCATACAGACAAGATAGGATGAGCAGATCAGGGATACTGTCCAGGCTTTTAAGTGTCTCATTTCTTATTCTATAGTATTTTTAGGGGGTAAAAGAAAAATTGCTGCCTTCTTACTTACTCAATTATTATCGGTGTCCCACAAAAATAGGGATTATTGAAGTTTTATTTCAGTATTTTCTTGCACCATATTCTGGTGGGTGTGCCCATAAGGGAAAGCATGCCGTGCGAAGAACACCCATATGACTTCATGCAAGGAATGGTATTAACTCACATATACTTCTTCCTAATTACAGTCAAATATTTCTCTCATGGAGAATTCTCTTTATACAGGAAGAATATTAATTAGTAAGGAATTAAAACAACGTGGGGAGTAACAGTCAGCCTCCCACTTTATCCCTACTGTGACACTGTGACTCCTTTTCAGCCTTCGTCTTGTATAGCCACGTCTCTCTGTGGCACACATCCTCTAAATGACCTTCAGTCACACATAACTGACTGGCTCTTTTCACCACACCAGGCCGTTTCTGTTAAACAGCACTTTTAAAACAATGGATTTTGTTTCTTTACCAGAAGGATATCTGAGTGACTGCATCTGAATCTCATGTAATTATTATTTTGCCTCCCAATGATGGGCACTGCTGCGCATCATCAAGGGAGAAGTGGCTTTCCTTTATAGATGAAGAGATTGTAGAGGGATTGGTACTCTAAAATAACACACAGGATTTTTACCGCTCAAAGCTTGATGTAAATAACACTCTGCTTGGGAAAGCAACTCCTCCCTAAT
The DNA here is from genome assembly GCA_016785285.1 of Brachirus orientalis. Classification (NCBI taxonomy): domain Eukaryota; kingdom Metazoa; phylum Chordata; class Actinopteri; order Pleuronectiformes; family Soleidae; genus Brachirus; species Brachirus orientalis. The sequence goes on along the minus strand of JAFBJR010000504.1, from coordinate 1,618,922 downwards.
TTGATTTAGTATTCTAGTCCCTGTTTGTGAAAATGGGATGTGTTCTGCTGTAAAAGAAGAAAGAAAAAAAGTGCTTTGGAATATGGTATGTATCAGCAGTACAGACACAATGAGGTGTTTGCTTCCAAATGATTGTGTCTGACCCCATGCTGTCTTACACTGTATGAAATATTCATTTCCTGATGTATGAAATTAGGCATTTTACATTATAACTAGAAGTTTCATTAATTTAAGGCAATGGTCTTACATTTCTTTAGGGTTTTCCTTATGTGTCCAAGCACATTGAAATCAGTCAATGACTCATGTCTCCCTCCACTTTTCTCTCTCTGTTCTGTGCAGTGCCATGCGCGTGCTGCTATCCAAATTGCCGAGGCCTTGGATTGTAGATGAAAAGAAGGACGATGGCTACACTGCGCTACACCTGGCTGCCCTCAACAACCATGTGGAGGTGGCTGAGCTGTTAGTGCACCAGGTAACAGCACATCGGTATACATGCAACAAATTTAAGCTCAACTCGACAATTGCTGCTATTCATGCGCTTTCCGTTTACAATCATTAGCTCGATGTACAGCTGCATCAGCCTAGCCTGCACTCTAGCCTTTTCCTGACTACAGAGCTTCCACTGCACTCCCTGCAGCCAGCAAGCTGTAGACCAGTGTAAGCTGCTATATCTGCCTTTTTTATTGAATCCATATGGTTCATGTGGCCTCTAGGGGCAATCTTTAGTGCTGCCGGGCTGTCATATCTTCCTCCTCTTGCAATCATTGGTCTGTGCTCTTTTTTTTTTCTTTTCTGAGATTGCAGGTTTAAATCCCTGAAGAGTAGCACATGCAGGAGTTTACGGAAGAAGTCACCTGACCAAGCAGGAACTGGGTTAATTAGGATGTGGTGCAAGGCACCAATGTTGCTGCAGCACACCAACACATGAACATTCGCTGTGCAAGCTTGCTTTCAGCAGGGACGGCCTTTTTTCCAAGTCCCTGCAATGGGCTGGATCGCAGTGATGGCTCAGCTTTCTATTCAGAAATTGCACCACACTATAAGGTGCACTGCAGATTCCCTGCAAGCCAGCCAGCCAGTCAGCCAGTCAGTCAGTCTTATTACATGGGGGATTTCACACACTACCTGATCACAATGCTTATCTTTCCTCCTCATGTCCTCAGCAGAGGTATTCCCAATTGGAAATGACAATCACATGTAGTGTTATTGTGGGATGCATTTTCTCTTTCCCATTTTCTGGCTGACTTTTGGTCGGCAAGGTTGACGAAAGGAAGCTTCTTTGAGGCACATAAACCCAGATACATGTGCTAAACAATGAATTCATTTTATTTGTCTGCATCCATCTGCTGTTAACAAGTGCACAAATTCCCTAATGTTTGTGTTTGTTTGCTCCTATCTTGTTCCCCACTCCCAGGGTAACGCCAGCTTAGACATCCAGAATGTCAACCAGCAGACAGCATTACACCTGGCAGTGGAACGCCAACACACACAAATAGTCCGGGTTAGTGTCGTCTCTTCTATCTTACCCTCCCTTTTCTCATTTGTTCTCCTCCTTTTTTCATTTCACTTCCACCACAAACAAAATCCTGCCTCTAGTTGTCTCAATATCAGTCCCTCTATCTGACCTTAACAGAGGGAGTAGACTAACATCAAAGCAGCAGCAGCAGCCGCTGCACATTTAATTTACACAGTTGGATGTCCTGCAGTTGGAAGAGGTCCTGCTTCAAAGTGACACTGTGAAGACAAAATGCATTCTGAGGCTGTGTCTTGGTTAGAGTCATTTGGTATTGTATTGGATTGAGATTGCCACGTTGCCATCTTGTGGACTTAAGAAAAAATGCATTCTATAATTGGGTAGTACAATACAGAGGCACTTCATTGTAAGCAGTAACCTTATAAATTGCCACAGTGGCATTTGCATTGTAGAGTTTTAATTAAATCATATTTTAAGTTGTTTTATGGTTGTTGCCAGAGCCTCTGCACGACTGCCTGCTTGTGTAACTCAGTTTATGTGATTCCCATAACAGCTGCTGGTGCGAGCAGAAGCCAAGCTGGATGTGCAGGACAAGGATGGGGACACACCACTTCACGAGGCACTGCGTCACCACACATTGTCCCAATTGCGACAACTCCAAGATATGCAGGATGTCAGCAAAGTGGAGCCGTGGGAACCTTCAAAGAACACGGTAAGTCATTTCAGATTTAAGGTGTTCAAACATTAAAAATTGTCAAGGGATGCAATCAGCAATACAAAAACATCAGCAAACTAGAAAATGTGACTTGCTTGTGGCTGCTGTCACCCACAGAAGAGCATAGATGCAAAATATATTTTAAATTAGCTTAACCTGCATAATTTATGGCTATTTTAAATGATGCCAGTTCCATATGTTTTTTAAATATGTGATTTCCTGTTAAGGGTCTTTCAAACTTGAGTCAGGATAGACTCATCACCCAAAGAGGACTGGACACTATTGCTTTGATGCGCAGACACATGGACAGTTAATGTGATTTTATTTCCAAAACCCTGCATGTGAATAGATTAATGCAACTACTGCAATTTGCTGTGATTTGAGATTGTATTATGTTTTCAGGATGTAAGAAGAGGAAATAAAGATTGAATTGAATAATTTAGAATATGGAGTAATTATCAAGTACAGTCAGAGCTGGATGATTTGGGGGAGAATAAAATAAAGCCTTAGTTCAACATTTACTGTGATATAGATTAAAAAAAAGGTGGAGCATTGCCCCATGAGACACCATCAGAATATTAACTTAATAATAATTATTCTTTAATGCAAGGATGAGAACTTAAGAATAAATGAATTGTAGTTTGCAACTTTAAATATAAATAGATGTCTATTACATTCAAACCTTTGTCAATTAGTTCACATGATGCTGATAAAGCCTATCAGCTCCATGTGACTCTCTTTTTTCCTCAGTGTACCAGTGTTTTGTTTTTGTGTCTGTGAGACACAGAGTGATGCATTTTTCTTCATGACTGACCACGGGAAGGCGGAAACATTAGTAGGGCAAGACATTGGTGAACTTTAGGAATTAAAAAGGAATTATTCCCCAGGTTCTCTGAAACACAAGTGAGGTAGTGGGTTACCAAAAAAAAATGTTGAAAGAATGTTGAGGTGTCGGTAAGGCTTGTGTTTTGCAGCAGAATTTTCACATTGGAACCGACTTTGGAAATTACAGCATTTGCAGTTTGATAATTGTGTTGCTTCAGACTGCAATTTTGATTTGTAAACGATCAGTTATTTGGGAATCTAAAGATGTACAATGTGACCCTCTGACCAACACTAATGACTGGGGTCTCTACTCATGATGTTTATGAAAACATAATCACATCATTGCTGTCTGCATTTATTATTATAGGAGAACATGACTATGACTGTGGCAGAGTTCTGTACAGTATATACACACGCCTGCATGATGATCAGTGTGTGGTTGGTGGCCTAGTGTGTGAAAAATGATGACAGATCACATCTAGACAGGAAGCTCAGTGCTCCTCAGTCCCCCGTCACCTGCATCACTGGACAGCTTAGTCTGCACCAGCCCATCATTTAGACAGCAGCCCCAGCGTGAGCAGAGAGCAGTCAACCAGCTCCCTGTCACCTTTGACCAACCTGAATGAGTTCTTCTCTCTGTAGAGACCAACATGTCAGACGTGAACCATCTCCGTGTTAACACCACATCACTTATACCTTTAGGGGTGTATTTAAGGCTAGAGGGCCCAACTGCAGCAACATCAACCTCTCCCTTCCTCTTCTTTCTTTTCTTCTCTTTTCCTCCTTCTCTCATCTATCTCTTCCCCCTTTCTTGCCCTCCCTGGTTCCCCAGTAGAACGGACAGACAGCAGGCTCAAATTGTTATATGTGCAGCTGGGTTGCTCTCCATACCCCCCACTCCCGCTTCAAAGTAAGAATTGAATTAGACGGCCTGCTGGTTCCATCAGCAGAGACACAGATACTATTGGTTGAAGACAATTATACATGGAAGGTCCAAATTCCTAGAGAGGGAGGCTCTGAGTTAGTGTTGGTGTGAGTGAGATGATGAGCTCTCAAAGAAAGAGAGAGAGATGGGACCATTAATTGGATTTTGGATTGAGGTGGAGGAGGTTACACTGCCTGACAGCCATTTTAAGGCATGTCTTTGATTGGCTAATTAATGGTGATTTGATCATACTGACATTGTTCATCTGAATTAAACTCTGAAGCTTTCTGAATAAGAGCAAAATCAGGGTGACTCGATCTCTGTGTTAATAGTTTTGGTGCCAGTGTGTTAAAATCCTGCTGTGTCTCTGATTCTATTTTGTTTTTTTCTGTGTGTGGCTCTCTGCAGTTAATCATGGGCCTTGGCACCCAGGGGGCAGAAAAGAAAAGTGCAGCATCCATCGCCTGCTTCTTGGCAGCTAATGGAGCGGACCTGACCATTCGTAACAAGAAGGGCCAGTCCCCTCTAGACCTGTGTCCTGACCCCAGCCTCTGCAAGGCTCTGGCCAAATGTCACAAAGAAAAGAGCAGGTAAACATTGATTAAAGGAACAGTTTGACATTTTGGGAAATACACTTAATTCACTCTCTTGCTGATACATAGACGAGGAGATCAATGCCACCAGGAGATGTAAACTTGCCTGACTAAAATTTGCTTCCACTTTAATTCTCAATAATTAGCCCCTTTTATCTAATAAAAATTAAAGTAAAAAATAATTTTGCATACATTTTTGTATGGATTTCTTAAAAGTCTTTTGACAAGTAGAAGAGATAAAGGTATACACTTGAGGATGAAATTAATAGCCCTCCTATGAAAATTTTATTGTTCTATAAGTATTTCCCGTGTGCTGTTAAGGAATTTTTAACACAGCTTTTTTAAGCATCCTAGTTTTATTTTGGATGCTTCCATTATTTGACTTTGCAGAGAAATGAAATGCTTCCACAAAAACCAAAAACTGCCAGGGTCAAAATTATGCTGATAGTCAATTGTGCCTCCTTTTTGGTGCATAACAGCCTGCAGTCGTTTGTTGTAGTTTTCAGCAAGTCTCTGACTCGTCTTCTGAGGAATCCCAGTCCATTCTTCTTTGGCAAATCTCTGAAGCTCCTCCAGATTTGATGACCTTCTGGCATGGACCTTTGTCTTCAGTTCACAACAAAGATTTTCAATGGGATTTATATCAGGACTTAAGTGCAGGCCAGTCAATAATGTTCATTTTGGTCTTCTGGAGGTAGTTCTAGAGGTAGTAACCCTAACCCACCAGGATTAACGTATGTTTTGGGTCGTTGTCATATTGGAAGAAAAAGCGACGACCCAGACCCAGTTTTGCTGCTGTTTGCTTTAGGTTTTATTTCATAATTTCTTCCACCTTGACGCACTGAATTATCCCCACAGCATAATACTCACACCACTGTGTTTCACTGTGGGGACAGTGTTCTTTGAGTTATAGGCCTCTCTTCTTTCTCCAAACATAAGCAATGACATGACATGACATGCTTCCAGTATGGATAATCTTTCTCCATGTTGTGGATTTCTTCTTCTTGGTCTCCAACCCCATAGTTCATTTCTGTGCAGAGCTCTAGTAACTGTCTTCTTTGAGACTACAATTTCTGACTTGTCTAAGTCATTCACTAATGTCTTGGCAGTTGTTCTTAAGATGCATCTTAGTCTTTGAAATCTTTCTCTTCCTACCTCTGCCAGGCTTGTTCTATATTGTGTGGCTCTCTTTCAAAAGCTGTGATAACTTTGTAAACCCTTCTCCTGCTTTGTGAGCATCAACAATCCTTTTTCTCAAGTCTAAACTGATTTCATTTGTTTTTGGCATGATGCTTTCTCAAGTGACAGCTCAAACCCTTGTGGAAGATGTTATACTGTGTGTAAATTGGGAGATAACCCTCAGTTTTAACTTTTTTGAGTATTACACAGTTAAGCACAGGATTACACAACCGTGGTTTGTGCTATCAATAAAAAGTTCAGTTCTTAAGGGGGCTAATAATTTTGACCCTGCTAGTGTTTGGAATTTGTGGAATACTTTCATTTCTGTGTGCAAAGTCAAATAATGGAAGCATTCCAAATAAAACTGGGATGTTTTGTTGTTTAACAGCATCCCCCACAAGCTAATAAAAAAAAGACTGTTTTGGATATTCACTCTTAGCTAAAGCACAAGTACTTGAAATAGAAGAAGGAAGATGTCACCCTCTCACTAAATCACTCATTAGACACTTAATGACTTCTTTGTATTTTTAATCTCTCCTTGTTTCCCTGTGTTTTCTTTGGTCAAGGCCATTCTCATACTAATTCCAGTTTTTTTTTTATTCTCATTGTAAAAGTGCCCAGGTGGGCACCCGCAGCCCATCTCTGAACAGCAATATTGAGTCACTGGAGGAGTGTATGGTGTGCTCTGACATGAAGAGAGACACTCTGTTTGGACCATGTGGGCATATTGCCACTTGCTCTCTCTGCTCAACGCGTGTCAAAAAGTGTCTCATTTGCAAGGAGCAGGTCCAGTCCAGAACCAAGGTATCAGTGACACGACTACAATCTCTCCTACTAATCTGTTCTTTGCAAGTCTGGTTGGTTTTTCACCTTTTTCCCTACGGTGCTCCACCCTTGTTTCAATCGCTTTATTTTCACTGACGTAAAAATGAACCACTAGTCCCTCCCCCTCCCTCCCCTTGCATTTGTTTTCAATGGAGCCATGTCCATGCTGATGGAAGAACAAAAAAAACACCCACCAAAAACAAACCAGCAACAGACATCGTTCATAAAAATGGTCGCGCAAAAGCCTTTACAACAATAGCAAACATTGAGGAAGTGCAAATTCAAATAAATGCACAGAGAACAGAGAGTTTACGCAACAGTAAGAAAGCCAGGTCTGCATTCTTTTTGTATGTGTCTCTGTTTTTCAGTTTTTGCCATTTGGAGAAAGCTGGTCCGATATTTACTCGTGTGTGGCCCCCTCGGTCAGACAGTCGTTTCCTCTTCCTTACTTCCTCCAACAATGGCTTTCTCTGCTTTTTTTCCACTGACTCTACCATGATGAACATCTAAAATAACATTATTATTGCCTTGTTCTGGTACCTGTTTAAGGTGTGAGTGTAGTGCCATAAAGCATTTCATGTTTCCCACGAGACCTCCTGACTCCCAAGTCGACAGCCCAGATCTTGCAAAGGTGGTTTCCACTAAAAGACAGTAGGGGGATTGGAGACATCCTCCAGTCTCCCTGCAAAAAGCCATCACAATGACTCTGAAGCTGTTGAATTAGGATAAAAATACTGCATAGTTCAGCTTTTATAAGATTACATGGAGTTGAGAAACACTTTCACTCCATCTCCCCACATTTTTGTCTAACTTTGTCCTTCCACAGATTGAAGAGTGTGTAGTCTGCTCTGACAAAAAGGCAGCTGTCTTGTTCCAGCCCTGTGGTCACATGTGCGCTTGTGAGAGTAAGTTGCACACATTTCCACTTTATTTTTTGCATCTACCTCTTAAATCAGGCACCTTGTCTCTGGCCAGCATTTCTGTATAAATAAGTTATATTCAGCACTGACCAGCATTTGTGTTTTGTTCCCACCAGACTGTGCCAGCCTCATGAAGAAGTGCGTACAGTGCCGGGCTGTGGTGGAACGCCGCACCCCCTTCGTTCTTTGCTGTGGAGGGAAAGGTATGGAGGATGATGCCGCTGATGATGATGATGATGATGATGATGATGATGATGACCTTAGTGAGTGAATCTTCCACATGTTCCCTTTTAATCCCTCTACTTTTTTAGTTTTCTTTCTTACTTTTCTTATTTCCTCACTCTTAAAAAACTTCACACTTTAGCCCCTTTTGTCTTTTGTTTTGTTGCTGCCTTGCTTATGCATTTTCTTTTTATGTTTGCATCACTGATATGTTTTATTGTTGTTTTTTCATCGTACTGGACACCTATAAGATTTAAAAATATAATCAATTTAAATCAATCAAACCTTTGCCACTGTTAGATCTAGCATGTTTTAATAATTGCATCTATTTTGATCATAGTAACTTATTTAGATTTTGACTGTAGCAGACAGTGACTTCTCCTATGCTTAGTTGCCCAATGTGAATGCGAGAAAGTGATTTTGTGTTTATAATTATAATCTTAGTGAGATCTCTGAAGCAATAAATGAAATAAGTTTGGCTCACCCAGCCTGAACAATACAAATAATCAAATGGGCCCTTTGCACAGCAGCCATTTTGACAGACTATGGTATAAGAAAAATCACAGGTGTAAATAATCATATTAACAGTGGCTGAGCTCCCTCATTTTCAGGGTGCATGCTGGTTCACTGTTCTGAACTGAACAGAGCCATTGTTAATGTGATGATGTGATGCAACACCTTTGATTAACCTGCTAAAGCATGTTGTGTGAAAGGCCCCTCAATGTCAAATTAAAACCTGTTGAATAGGCATACGATGAACCAGGGCTTCTGTACCTGTTTGACTACAAGGACTGGACTGGTGGGGGAGAGTGGATGGTTATAAGCTCATAGTAATCCACTTCTAATGTTCAAGAAAGAAAGATCAAGAAAGTCTAGTAAAAGCCTCATTCACCCTTAACCACTGTACAAACACACAAAACTCAGTACTAAACTCATCATCATCAATGCGAGCCCTGGGCCTGTTTACCGTGAAACTATGCCTGTGAGTGACCATCGCAGCAGGTTTTTAATGTCCAGTCTCCTGTGGAGCCTTGTTTTGGTTTGTTACTTTTTAATGAATATAAATTCTCTTGTGGTACGTAATAAGAAAGCTTGACATTCTTAGGGGGGAAAAAAAAAAGCACAAAGGCTTGCTTCCTCGGTTTAATAGCGGCCTGGTTCAGCCTATCTCCAAGGATTTGTAGCAGTTTCCAGCCTGGGGTTAGACATCTCTTTGCTTAACCACCTGTTAATACATACTAATAAATAATAATAATAAAAAATAAATGCTTTCAAACATTTCAAATTTCAAAATTCAGAGGTAGGGCTCCTTACTCTGTTGTTACTGGAAGTGAAATCCTTTTAATGAAATGTGAACAGAAAAACATGATTATATATCTCAGGACAGATGTTAATACTTAGTCTAAAAGTTTTAAACATTTAAGTGTTTCTGTCCAATGATTGATTATGTATTATAGTGTGTAATGTATTTTTTTTATTTTAGTTTTTTTTCACAATCCATCTCGTCTCCTGTTGAAGCAGTGTGCCCATATTTTTGGTGTTTCTGAATAGTTGTCCCTTCTCTCGTGTTTTCCACATTTTATGTTGTGTTAAAAGGGAAACTGTTGCAAGTTCACTGACCTCATCTTTACTCCTGTATTAATTATTTACATTTCTGCATGTCGGTGTGTTGGTAAAGCTCACGCACTGTCACAACCCGAAGTGTGAATACAGACACACACATACACTCATGCAAGGGGCAGCATCCCAGTAACACTTACTGTTTTTCTGTTACAAAAGCAAATTTAAATTATTTCAACTCCCCCCCCAGCTTCTGTACTTTAATAAACCAGTGAGCACAGGTTTCAGAATCATGCATTAGCATTGGCTACGCAGAAAGAGAAAGAATCACTTGCTGCTACACAGATGTGTCTTTATTTCAGTTTCCTTTCCTGATCTTTGTTTTCCGACTCGCTGGCTTCCTGTTTAGATTTTTTTTCTCTGAACCTCCTTTAGAGGCTGTAGTGAGTAGATTTGTCCCCACACTTGATAGCTGAGCTGGTGGTGAGGACAGCTCCTCCTATGAAACTTGCTTTATACTTGCTGTGGCGCATACTTGCGCCAGAAATTCCGTCATGGCGACCCGCGTGCGAGAGTCTTCCTAAAATTGTTGCAGTATTCAATTACACACCTCAGTTTTTAATTAGTGCATGCACACAATGGACACGTCATAGGGAAGGCTGGCTGAATTTGCCTTTACAATCACCTCTACAAGTAGTAGAGTCGTTTTAATGGTGTAATTAGCTAAGTCACACAGGTAAGAAGTCCCCTGTAAGCTCCCTGTAAACATAGAGAGGCTTCCCAAATCTATCAGATATTGTTTCTAACTATTGAAATACAGCCTGTTAGATGTCTGAGGTGTGTGAAAACAAAAATCAAATGTGTAAATGCAATGTTTCATTTCTACTAACCACTCAGAAATGAGAGATGCTATCCTGTTAATGCTAAGGTTATCCACAAACTAATTTTGTACACCACCTACCTTTTGGAGCATATTGTTGCGCGCCTAATCTTCGACCATAAGCAAGCGTGCTATATTCGAGTGGATGTCCACACAGCGGTGCCTCGCGTGAGGATAAACAAGGCTTAACAATGTGGTTATTCCCAGCAGGGAGCTCTAACACTATGGCAGGGGGGTCGCAGGAGCTTCTCCAGCCCAACAATCTGGCACTAAGTTGGTGTAAGTATTACTTCCATGATCCCCTCCCTTATCAGAGCCTTGCTTTTTTAAGAGCTCCCCACAGTGCTGCCCTGGCCCCTGTTCCCTTCCCCTTTAACTCCCCCTCCCTTTCTCTCTCAGTCATGCACACACTGAACTATAGCTGACGATCCATATGCCAAGAATCACACTGGAGTTGATCACTATTTCTGGCAGATGTTTGCAGCTAACAGGGCCTCAGTCCAGCTGTTTATCGTTGAGCGCTCAAATATTACACCCCCGCAGTTTCACACCATCATTCTACACGTGCATCCAGTGCCAAAAACACTGCATGATGTTTTGTCCTTCACCAGTTTTAATTTCAAATCATTACAACGTGTGCATTTCTAAAATGCAGACGTTTAAAAAGTGACACGGTTAAATCTGCTAAAAATTGGTAGCGCATGTGTTTGCGATCTTGGCTTGTTTATAGAGCTCCTGTTTTAAAAAATAAATGAGGTCCTCCAGCTTTTTTCCGAATGGCAACATCGGTGTGGCTGCACTCCTGTTTTATTGGCAGTACATTGTAGTTTATCATTATGAGGAAGTGATGTTTGATGGGGCTGCAAAGTGTGACTTTGTTCAGTCCCCCAGGCTGGTGACTTTTGGTTATCAACTTGTGCATTGTGTTAAAACAGCCAGTGGAAACATCCCTGCCTTGCAAAGAGACAAGGACAACACCAACGTCAACGCTGACGTGCAGAAGCTACAGCAACAGCTCCAAGACATCAAGGAGCAGGTAAACCCAAAGTGTACTGGAGGACATAGGACATGATGCATCTTGCCTATAATCAATTAAAACAGGAACACATTCTGTCAAATTTAAAAAAAAAAAAAAAAAAAGCAATGAATGCACCATAGTAAGCATTATTTAAGAAATGTGATCTATAATAATAATTACCTCCGCCAAGGAGCCAAACCAACACTGTTTTCGCCAGTGTTGGTTTGTCTGTCTGTCTGTCTGTTAGCAAAATAACTCAAAAAAAGTTATGGGCGGATTTTGATTAAACTTTCAGGAAAGGTGTGTAATGGGTTAGGGTAAATAAACCAGGTTTTATCTGAAATGAAAGCAGCATGTTATACAGATCATAAACGGCAGTTATTTTATTTTCGAGGTGTATTTACAGTGTACTGTCCCTGTCTTTTGAGAAGCACAAAACGTTGCCTGAGTCAAGAGAAACAACCTGTGTGCAGCTTTATATCCCCATATGAGTCTTATATTGGGATATAGGCCAAAAATATAATTTGTAAGCCATATCGCCCAACCTTACACAAATATTGGTCTGTTTAATATCATAATATATATCTACAGATATAACATGATGGAATTTTTAACAATTCTGAAAGCAGCTGCTGAAAGGGTTGGTTTTTGAACCTCAATAATTTTGTGGTATTGACTGGGTATTAAACTTCTTCTGTATCACCTAATATCTAAAATGTGCTTTCAAAAAAAATTATTAGTCCTAGAATTATTTTATCTACATTATTGGATTCATTGACCAGAAAACATACCATAAGCATTTGGAATCAACTTAATATCATTATTAGTTTGATATTTATTCACAAAAATCAATATTTCTCTAATGGCGGTTTTCTTCTGGATCTAGCTCCATAGATATTAAAGATACCACAAATGTGTTGATACACTTCTAATTCAGCAGAGTCTCAGCTACAGTTTGGTGTTAGTTGCATATCTGTATCTTTATTTGGATTAAAATTGATTCGGATTAGGATCCGAATCAGTCTTTGATATATTATAGAACCTATTGTGCCCTTATACTTTATTTATTTATATATTTATTTTTTCTTTTTACCAAGCCCCCTGGCCATTTGTTGTGGAGTTACGTACACAAATGCTGAAAATGGCCCTATCCTGCAATGATAAAGAATCCTTCAGAAAATTCCTGGATCCAGATGGCAATCCAGATCCTTGTCCCATTACACACCTTTCCTGAAAAAATTAATTAAAATCCGTCCATAACTTTTTGAATTATATGGCTAACAGACAAACCAATGCTGGCAAAAATATAATCTCCTTGGTGGAGGTGAAAAAAAGTTTTAATCAATCACTGCTCTAAAGTGTGATCAAACAAACATCTGTCGTAACTTTAAAATGCAGGGTTTTGCTGAGGTAAGGATTATATGTGTGGTTTTTGGAAGTTGAAAAGCACAACAGAATATGAACGGTGCTGCTTGTGTCCCTCATCTGTCTGCAGACCATGTGTCCAGTGTGTCTGGACCGACTGAAGAACATGATTTTCATGTGTGGCCACGGCACCTGCCAGCTGTGCGGGGACCGGATGAGCGAGTGCCCCATCTGCCGCAAGGCCATCGAGCGCCGCATCCTCCTCTATTAGATCTCTGCACAGACACTCACTAAGCTGCAACCACACCTTGCTGCTGCTGCTGTTGCTGCTGCTGCTGCCACCGCTGACGCTGCTGCTGCTCGACCATCCTCACGGCGCCTGAGTCAGCCAGCTGAGAACGTCCACAAATGTCTTAGTCTGCACCACAAATTCTCTCTTAATGGCTTATGTTCACACGGACTTTCTGTTACAGAACACTTCATCTCTTCTGCTAATTTTGTCACCTGGTTTCCTTCACTCGTGTCACTTTTTTTCCTCTCATGGCTGCTCTCTTCCTCTCGTTCTTACCCTCCATTTGTCATCTCTTATTTTAGTTTTTACTTGATATGTAAAGCTTCTTTTCTTTTGTAATCTGCGTAGCCATATACAGACTTGTGGATATGAACTGAAGAGGGTCAGTCCTGTGCTTGGATTTGACCCCGAACAACTCTGAGCACCAGAGTGGATTCAGGAGCATAGAAATGGTAAAATCAGTCTGTTACCTTTGGTGTAAAGTTCTCATACTTGTGTCCCTCTAAACGCCAGCTGGAGCAAAGTTTTATTGTATTTGTAACCCTTTCTTCAAGGGTATTGGTATCAGTTGCTCCTGGTGTGGATTTTAAGTAATTACATTTTCATTTCAGTATGACAAGTTTGCAACACATTACAGTTTGCACCCTTTAAAAGGTTCAGCAAGTGTTTTTTTAGCTTCATGTCCATGTTCAGTTTGGCTGTTGTGACACCTTTTGCTGACTGTTCCCGCAACTGATGAGCACATGTTGGCAGTTTTGCACTAGAAAAGCTGAATCAGGGTAAAAGCTGTTTTTCCACACACTGACTTTTGGAGGTCCACTTGGGCTGTGATAAAACACAGTGTAGTCTGGTGGTCAGGTAGCACACCACACCCCATCCTTGTTTACCAAGCTGTAAGAAGAACGACCAGCGATGTCGCAACACCCTTTTGGCTGCCGATTCAACAGCCACCGTGTTGGGTTTCAAGACAAACAGACAAACGTATTCAGCTTCTGTCCCTTGTTGTACCTGTTTGTCGTACACACAGTTCCATACAATGCAAGCTTTTCTGACACAAGAGTCACTTGTCACCTCTTCTCGTCTAACTGCTTTGAGACCCGGTGGTATTGTCTGACAAAAAAAAGAAAATAAATAATACAATTTAATGAGCATTGCTAATTAACCATGGATCACTATGTGCCATTTGCTTCCACAAATCTACTGGTAAAATAATTTGTACGGGGATAAGGAACTCTTTATCTTGTATTATTGTTTTATTATTTTTTAATTTATGTGCATGTCCTTTCCTCCAAATCAACATTTACTGAGCCAGAGAGTACAATCTAATACAACACTAGGATGAAAATGTTCACTAAATTATTTTGTATTGCTGCCCAAAAATAGGATTTCTAGGTATCACTGCCTTCCTGATATGTAGCCTCAAAATCTTTCAAACATTCTGCTTTGATATTAATGTTGAAATATGTCTGTGATATGTTGTTTTCTTTCTTTGTGTCTTTGCTATTTGTTGGCGGTAGCTTTTGTAGATAGAAAGATAGAAGCATTTTTCTCTGAAATAGGTCTCTGTAAGGCGAACTTGTTTGTGTGAAACAGAAACAAAAAAAAAAGAAGTTTCTTTTTGTTGTCTGAAATGTCAAGTATCTTGTCACCAGTATTTTCTTTTGGATGAACGCTCGTGGTTTTTCTAAAGACAGAACTTGCTTTTCCTCTTTTCAAAGGCAGTTGCCCATGTGGAGGTTGTCTCGCTTGCCCCGCCGAATGGGAATTTGCATCCGCAAGCATTTTTACCCCTTTCTGTCTCTTTTTAGGAGTGAAAGCATCTTTTCTTGAGTCCAGTTTTGTTTCTTTTCACTGATAACACTTTAAGCTAGAAGCACTAATTTGCTTAATGGTAGTGTTGTCTTGTTATGGTTGTTATGAAAAAGCCGATTTTGTACTTTACTTTCCATCCCTGTAATTGTCCTGTTGAAAAACGTATCCGTGGTATTTTCTTTGGCATGAATGTTTGACATATGCAGTACAACATGTATCATGAAAACAGTTCAGTCTGTATTGCTAAGAAGTGCTTTTAAAAACAATTGTATAGCTGGAATAAAGCTCTAAATGAACCATGGGACATTAAAAGTGCTGTTTGTTTTTCTAACAGTTACTAAATTCATTAGGTTGTGTGTTTTGTTTTGTTTCTCCAGTGCAGCTCAGATGTAGTTTGCGTCTTATGACCACGAAATTAGCATTTTGTTGCTTTTCTCCTGCTGTGCAGCGTCTGCTTCACAGAGGAGACAGGGTGGCAGAGATGGGAGGTGTTGGGTAATTGAAAATGCTAACACCTAATAATGACTCAGCGCCAGTGTGTGATAGGTCAGCTATGTTAATCAGGAGAGAGGGAGAGGGAAAAATAAAGAAGCGAAGGGTGGGAGTAAAAGAAAAGTATGCAGAGGAGACGCGAGCGTCCTGAACAGAGTGATGCATCTTCTCCTGTGAGCGTTGTGGCAGCGGCACATCTCACAAGGCTTCTCCCCACCTCTAAGAAATTACACCCAAAGGCCATTTATGTGCTAGCTCATTGACTAGTCCATTCATAACCTGGACGTCTTCAGGCTCGGCTCACATACAGCAGCAATATGCAGCTGCTCGTAACAAGACATTCATCATGCTGTCATCCTCTCACTTCATGCACACTGACTGCAGAGGAGATGCTGACACCTCTTTATAACCTCTCACATATCTGTGACTTGGCACCAAGCCCGAGACAGTAGATGCAGTAGTGGTGTCAGTGTCACCGGTGCTTTGTCATTGTGTACTCGAGTACCTGTCTCTGAAACGATACACTCTCATATGGTTCACCTGCCACAGCGTCAGACAGTAAGTGAATGGCAGTCGCTGCCTCTGGACTCTCTGTCACCATGAATGTTCTGGATAAGGAGCGTTTACTCTGCGCGGACAACTATAGATGGGGAGAAAACAAAGTCAAAGCAAGAAACAAGGACCTGGGTTTAAGAATTCCTGAATTCTCCACTTACACCGCAGAAGACGTGTGTTTTGTCATTGTAACAGATCTCTTTATATTGTCATTTTATTTTCAGAGCCCCAAGGTGGTCAGCCAAATATCCTAAATGTGAACTACCTACTTTAATTTAGCTGTTCCATACTGTACGTCCCACTTTTTGGCTGATTTGTCCATTTGGGCTGCAGTAGAAACATGGTAGCACAAGATGGTTGCCTCCCTAAAGCAAGGGCCTTGCTTGGAAAACATAAAACTAAAAGACTCATTTGAAGGCTCCCATGACCAAACAATTATGGGTAGTATATTTAATATCTACCATTAAAAGCCTCATAAATGGACCTTCAAGCCACTGAGACACTGACTTACCATTGACTTGAATATTTTGGACCTGCAAATGTTACTACTTGATATTTTAGGTCACTGGTTCTCAAATGTTTTATCCCAAGTCCCACCTGAGAAAATATTGAACTCTCAAAGTAACACCGTTATCACCAACATTAAAATACAGTGGTGTAAATAGGCCGAGCAAAATCAGTCACAGACTTTTCACAGGAGGCAGATTTATTCCCAGTAAAATAATTGGCTCTCTCATCATCCTCCTCTTCCTCACATATACTTCAGACACTGGTATAGAGAAATTAGATTATGATGAATCAATTATTATTATTTAATTGATTTATTTTTCATTTTCTACACACTATTCCTCAGCTCCACTCCTATCATGTACTCTGGTATATACAGTAAACAGTATTTCTAATTTTCATACCATTAGAGGAAGCTCTGCGTTGCTGGATCAGCGGTAGAGCCTGTTTTCTTGCAACTGGGGGGTCGGCGATTCGATCTCCAGTCTACATGGTGGTGTGTCCCTGGGTTAAAACACTTCCAAGTTGCCCGTTATTGCTGTGCCGGCAGCATGTGAATGGGTATGCATTGTATGAACGTGTGAGTGAATGGGTGGGAAACTGTAGAATAAAGCGGTTTGAGTGGTTAACAAAACTAGAAAAGATATATATTAATGCAGACCATTACACATTAAAAAAAAAGGAAAATATGATCAGAGTGTGTGTTACCATGAAGGATTCTTCTTGACCCTTCCTGTTCAGGGCCTTGACCCTAACCCGGTATAACACCTTTAACAACGCTTTATTGTCCAACACAAGATGTGTCCCAGAATCATGTGTCCTTATGGTCATGTTCGATTCCTAAAATCATGCCAACAGACTATTTCAACACGATGTAAAGTGAATGAAGGTGTCCAGAGGTGAATGTCAGGACCAGACTTGTTGACTGAATACAGACCCCGGCTGCCCTGCTGACTGACTGTCAGGGTGCCGGAGACGACACTATCTCCCTCCCGGCTGTGGCCTGATCCTGGGGAGCATCCCTGGCTGCCACGGCTGCCAGTTTCAGCCACTTGAAGGCTGCACTGTTTGCTGACTGGACTGCAGGGGTTGTTAACTCCCACACCAGGGGGTCAGCTAGTTCCCCGGCTGCCCCGCAGAGTGTGAGTGATGGTGGCCCTGCACGAGCAGGCTTGACTGAGCAGAAGATAGAGATGAATGGAACCCCCCCAGAGAGGAGAACAGGCAACCGCGATCAGGAAAATGCCTGTGACCCTGCTTCAAGTCTGTGCTGTGATCACTGAGCCGGGTCAGTGGCAACCATCTGTGGTGGAGTCAGCATGCGCCCCCTCCCACCCCCACCCCACTCAGACTTCTCCACTGGCACTAGTCTTGAAATGATGACCCGACTGGCATGAATATATCCCCCCCCACATTTACTATGAGATGACAGTCGGATAAAAGGCTTTTGACATGCAGGTTTCAGAGGGCATCACAAGGTGGCAGTGCATTCAATAACTAAACACTGTCTGATCTAGTGCTGCGTTTGTGGGACAGAGGACACAACAGAATTTACAAAAACAGACTCACTCATGCATTTGACTTGGTTTTGACAGCTAGTTATAGATGCCATCACTCATGTCTGGAGGTTGTTCCGTCGTTGTTCCAGTGCAATGCGCTCACTTTGAAACACAGTTGTTAAATCCTGGCCTTGGCTGCCAGCAAGAAATACAACAGTTTCAATTTACTGCCACAGGACTTGAACTTAACCAGTTGTGATCACTCATGAGCTTTGTTCTTAGGACGGAGAAGGTGATCGCTATGACGCGCAGTCAGGGTCTTGTAATCAAGTTTTAAACACAAAACCATGCATATCATTACCAAATTAGGGCTGAAACTATTTTGGACAGGATTATTTTTTTTTTAAATAAAGTATAAAGTTATTTTAACTTTTTAAATGTTTGCATTTTATTTAACAAATGAACAAATTCGTCAAGAAAATATTCAACAGATTAATCAGTTCGGAAAATAATTCTAGCTGCAGCCCTAGATTTAATGGAAAATGAATTTGTGGAGTAATAAATTAGGGAGGAATTAAAGTTGTAGACCCTGAGTATTTCTTAGCACCAACATCATTTGAACATTGTCTGCCCTCAGTCTATTTAGGCCATAGAAATCACGCTGTCCTGGATCCAGTCAGAGCACGAGCACAAAGAAAACAGAAGCTTTATTTCGTCTCATCTGCTGCAGCCACGAGTTTTCCTGCCATGTTGGAGAAATTGATCACTAACTGTCTGAAACCACACACACACACACACACTCTGGCATGTCATGCAGTTCAGAAATCCGGTTGACTTTATTGTCTTCCATTTATTGTCAAGCTGTTCAAAGTTCATTGTTGCCGTCTGGACGGACTCTTGGAGGACCAGGGATGAGCAGAAGGGCCAGCGGATTTTTAGCTGAAATCACCAGTTTGGCGGGGGGATTTGACGCAGTTAATTGACATTTATTCAAAATGGGGACATAAACAGGCTCATTCTTATTTACATACAAATGAAATAAGAATGAATGTGTCATGTACCGCCCATGTTCTTTTTGGGTGTTATTTATGGGTGTACCTGAAAGCAACAGCCCCACCTCCCACAGTAAAGCCATAAACTCACCTCCACTCTCTTACAGATCCTCCTCAAAACATGCAGGTCCCTGACATGCTGATTGCTTTATTGATATTGATCTGGGCAAAGTGTCAAACCACTCGTCAATCACTGGCTCAGCAGTTGGTAATTGTTATTTATGCATGTAGAGGGAGAGCGTTAACACAAACAACACTCAAAAGAAACTGTGCTGTGGTAACACAAGCAAAACATACCCCACACTTTTAGTTTTGCTTGTGAGTCTGGAGTTTGGTTTGTTGAAATATAATGCCTTTTTAAATATTTTATACATTTCCAATTTTTTTTTATTGCAGAAATAAAAATGTGAATATGATATCAGAAAATGTGGGTATTGAAACTTAT